>JAJAGP010003010.1:0-58536 GCA_025084515.1 Ancistrus triradiatus
TATTGTGCGACCACGGCTTTTCCTCACTACATTTCCCAGTGCTCATCACCCTAGCCATGTGACTTCCTACCTCGTTCTCAATAGATTCATTTTTACCATTATTCAAACTTTTGTTCATATTTTCTCCCTATTACTGCCTGTATTTATTAGACTATGTACTCTCAGCTATTACATTATATATTGATATTTTGTAAACCTTGTGCATTATCGCCCTCCTGGTAAGTGCATTAACCTCGTTTCTCTCCCCATGCACCTGTCACATGTAAATAGCAGATTGTATAGTTTGTGTATTGTGTTTCTTGTAATGTGTGTTTGCATTGTCGGTAGAAGGAGCATTCCAACGTTCCACAAGCATCTCCCAGTAATTGATTGCTCACTGCATTTCTTATACAGTACATATGACAATAAAACTTGAAACATACTTGATAAAGAACAACCAAAGCAAACCAGATGTGCTTACTTTAGCGATATGCTCCGGCGTCTGCCCCATCGCCTCAAAGATATCGATAGAGGAAGGCATATACACATCCTTGAAGTATCTGACAGTCTCTGTGTCTGTTCCGGGAAAGTCCATCTTGGCCACTTCCTCCATCATCTTGGCCTCGAACTCCGTGTGGACAGGCCCTGGCTCAATCAGAGATAACCTGAGGAGAAAGACCAGAGCTGAAGCTTTGATTTTCTTTATGTCATATATTCAGAGCAACAATTAAGAAAGAGCATACAGACTTCACATTAAACTTGAGCAGCTGTACAGCCAAGCTTTCACAGAAGCCCTCGATGGCAAACTTGGAGGCTGTGTAGACGTCATTAAACACCACACCTGCAAAGACATACACATTAAATACCTTCCAAATGATTCACTACATATTTAGCATCATGGTGTACAAACACTCACTGGATAATTTATTAGAAATAACATTCTAATACTAGTTAGGACCGCCTATTGTTCTGAGATCTATTCTTTTCTGATATTGACTTTTGCTGTTGTAGCCCATCCACCTCAAGGTTCAATGGAATATGGTTATTTTTGTTGTATGTCACTTTTACAATAAAACCCCACTTGTATTTACACCCTGTCTCTCTCTGACATGGCTATTATTACTGTAGCCTTCCTCTCAGTTCAAACCAGACCTGGCATCAAGTCATTTAGATGAGCAATGCCACACACGCCATTCTTTTTGAACCATTAAATGTGCCTGATGTAGCCAAATTAATTAATGTTTCATTGTTGTTTTTAATTACAACTGTTTCAGTGAAATTATGTATAGCCAGAAAAATAAATGCATCAAAACGTATTTTAAAGATTTGAGAAAATTTTATAGAGTATCTGATCATGCTGAAGCACAGCTCTGACTTGTCATCATTTATAATCACTACTTCAAAACATAGGATGGCATTCTGTGCATCCTTCCTGATTTCCTGTTTTTTGCATGTTTGTCACACTTAAGTGTTTCGGAACATCAAACCAATTTAAATGTTAGTCAAAGACAACACAAGTAAACACAAATTTTTTTAAATGAAGGTGTTTATTATTAAGGGAGAAAAAATCCAAACCTACTTTGCCCTGTGTGAAAAAGTGATTGCCCTCCTTGTTAAAACATAACATAATTAAGGTTTATCACACCTGAGTTCACTGTCTCTAGCCACACCCAGGCCTGATTATTGCCACACCTGTTCTCAATCATGACATCACTTAAATAGGACCTGCCTGACAAAGTGAAGTACACCATAAGATCCTTAAAAGCTACACATCATGCCGAGATTCAAAGAAATTCAGGAACAATAGAGAAAAAAAGTCATTGAGATCTATCAGTCTGGAAAGGGTTATAAAGCCATTTCTAAAGCTTTGGGACTCCAGTGAACCACAGTGAGAGCCATTATCCACAAATGGTGAAGACATGGAACAGTGGTGAACCTTCCCAGGAGTGGCCGGCCGACCAAAATTACCCCAAGAGCGCAGCGATGACTCATCCAAAGAGATCACAAAAGACCCCACAACAACATCCAAAGAACTGCAGACCTCACTTGCCTCAATTAAGGTCAGTGTTCATGCCTCCACCATAAGAAAGAGACTGGGCAAAAATGGCCTGCATGGCAGAGGTCCAAGACAAAAACCACTGCTGAGCAAAAAGAACATTAAAGCTCGTCCTAATTTTCCCAAAACACATCTTGATGATGCCCAAGACTTTTGGGAAAACATTCTGTGGACTGTTGAGACAAAAGTTGAACTCTTTGGAAGATGTGTGTCCCATTACATCTGGTGTAAAAGTAACACAGCATTTCAGAAAAAGAACATTATAGCAACAGTAAAATATGGTGGTGGTAGTGTGATGGTCTGGGGCTGTTTTCTGCTTCAGGACCTGGAAGACTTGCTGTGATAAATGGAACTATGAATTCTGCTGTCTACCAAAAAATCCTGAAGGAGAATGTCTGCCATCTGTTCGTGACCTCAAGCTGAAACGAACTTGGGTTCTGCAGCAGGACTTTGGAGTGGCCGAGTCAAAGTCCTGACCTGAATCCTATTGAGATGCTGTGGCATGAGCTTAAAAAGGCCGTTCATGCTGGAAAACCCTCCAATGTGGCTGAATTACAACAATTCTGCAAAGATGAGCGGCCAAAATTCCTCCACAATGCTGTAAAAGACTCATTGCAAGTTATGGCAAACGCTTGGTTGCAGTTGTTGCTGCTAAGGGTGGCCCAACCAGTTATTAGGTTTAGGGGCAATCACTTTTTCACACAGGACCATGTAGGTTTGGATTTTTTTTCTCCCTTAATAATAAACACCATCATAAAAACTGTTGTCTTTGACTAATATTTAAATTGGTTTGATGTTCCGATGATACTTTTTCACACCACTGTAGATGGTTTTAAAAAGTAGTCCTAAACCATTGGCTTACTCTTCTTTGAACATGCTGTGGTTTTCGGATGCCACACTCATTATTTCGTCCTAATGCTGGTTTAAACATGACTCTGCTCTGACCTCTACTGGTTTACCAAGTGGCCATGCATGCAATGTAAAGTTAGATTTTAACCTAATTATTCCATTGAATGAACTCATCAGGAAATGAAATGATCTCTGTTGTATTAAATCCAGCCAATGTTGCCATTTGTTGCCATTTTCTGTCTCGTACCCTGCATGCCCATGACACTGCTCATGACGATGATATGACCCGCTCTGCGTTTCTTCATGTCAGGCATGACTTCTTTGATCATGCGCACGGTGCCAAAAAAGTTGGTCTCAAACACTTTCTTCATCTGGTCCATGCTGATGCTCTCCACTGGGCCCAACAGACCCACACCTGCGTTGTTTACTATAGAGAGAGGCAGAGAGACACAGAGCAATTTTGGGAAAGTAAAACTCAAGGTCAGTGTTTGCCTATAACCTATAAACAGTCAAAAGTACTAATACAAACAGCACTTACACTGTCTAATCTATTTACCCCACATCAAGGGCTATAATTCCTGTCTGCATGATGCTAATTGTAATGCTTCCTACATTTAGGATCTGTTCTTCACAGGTCCACATAGCAAAGCAGATTAACCTTTTTCAGTTATATAGGAATTCTACGGTAGTAAACCACTGATTATAGTGAAGTTCATTAAAACTAATTGAATTTTATCTATCACTATTTAGCCAACAGCTAAAGCAATTGAAGCTTATGCTGCATTTCAATGTATTAGGATGACATTCTTGACTAACCCCAGGGCTTGCGTTCGGTAAATTTGACTGCCCAAGGCATAAAAACAGTCAACAATGTATTTTTAACAAGATTTAAAGATTTTTATATAATCCTTTATCTGTTCACATAGAGCATCAACTGCCTAAAAAAATTACACTCTGACTAACACTGTCCTTCAATTCAACAATTCACTATTTATAGTGCTAATAAGCTGGGCTACCAATAGAAAAAGACTTATGTAGTTGTTGTTGACCATAATCACCACAATGCTGTCATTTAAACTGAATACTGATTACACGTTCTAAAATGAGCAGGCATTATTTTGTGAAAATGTGCTAAAAGAAAGCGACTTACAACTTATACAATCTTACTCTAACAATCCAAGCAATTGTAGGTTAAGGGCCTTGCTCAAGGACCCAACAATGGCACCTTGGTAGATGGGGGATTTGAACCCTTGTCCATAGTCCTGTACCTTAACCACTAGGCTACCACAGTCCCTACTGCTACTGTTTCTCTTGGATACCACCATTTTCACAGTAATCAAGTTTGCTTTGTGGACAAACTCAGGGGATATGAGTTTCTGACGTGTAATTCTGTCTTTGTAACCAGTTCACAGCATGACTTTTAATGTGAAGTTGTATTTTCCAGACTTCCACTCACAGTTGAATACACAAGCAAGTCTGGGACAAGATGGCATTTGGCTGATCTGTAAAGATTTCCCTGCTTAAAAGACCAGCATGAGTTGTGTTTTGGACACATTGGATGCTAGTAGGGTGGCATACTCGCTAACCAACTTACCAACCAACTAACTTACGTTTACCAGCCAGGCCAGCGCTACCCTTCTAAAACAACAACAACAACAACAACAACAACAACAAAAAACAACCAAACAAAAAACAGACAATGTTCATGCTGGTTCAAGCTGGTTAGTGGTGATTAAAGCACAACATATACTGATCTTTTTAGGGGGATTATAAAGTACAGTGGGGCAAAAAAGTATTTAGTCAGCCACTGATTGTGCAAGTTCTCCTACTTAGAAAGATGAGAGAGGTCTGTAATTTTCATCATAGGTACACTTCAACCATGAGAGAATGAATAAGGAAAAAAAGTCCCGAAAATCACATTGTAGGATTTTTAAAATATTTAATTGTAAATCATGGTGGAAAATAAGTATTTGGTCAATAAATTTGGTCCAACTCAATACAGAAAAAAGCTAGATTTCTGGCTCTCACAGACCTGTAACTTCTTCTTTAAGAAGCTCTTCTGTCCTCCACTCGTTACTTGTATTAATGGCACCTGTTTGACCTCGTTATCTGTATAAAAGACACCTGTCCACAGCCTCAAACAGTCAGACTCCAAACTCAAGACCAAAAGAGCTGTCGAGGACACCAGGAAGAAAAATTGTAGACCTGTACCAGGCTGGGAAGAGTGAATCTACAATAGGGAAAGGACATACAAGACCATGATAATCTCCCTTGATCTGAAAAGCTCCATGCAAGATCTCATCCGTGGGGTCAAAATGATCATGAGAACGGTGAGCAAAAAATCCCAGAACTACACGGAGGGACCTGATGAATGACCTGCAGAGAGCTGGGACCAAAGTAACAAGGGCTACCATCAGTAACACACTACGCCAAAAAGAGACTAAGATCCTGCAGTGGCCCAGGCGGTCCCCTGCTTAAGCCAGTACATGTCCAGGTCTGTCTGAAGTTTTGCCAGAGAGCATATGGATAATCCAGAGAAGAGGATTGGGAGAAATTCATGTGGTCAGATGCCCCTCATTTTTTGGTTTGTGGTTTTTTTTTTTTCTGTAGAACTTTTTGGTAAAAACTCAACTGGAGGAAAAAGGATGCTGAGTCGCATCCCAAAGAACACCATACCTACTGTGAAGCATGGGGGTGGAAAACATCTTCATGCTTTTGAAGAATGAACGGGGTCATGTATCGTGAGCGACTTTAAGCCAAAACCTCCTTCCATCAGTGAGGACATTGAAGATGGGAACGTGGGACTGGGTCTTCCAGCATGACAATGATCCCAAACACACCGCTCGGGCAACAAAGGAGTGGCTCCGTAAAAAGCATTTCAAGGTCCTGGAGTGGGCCTAGCCAGTCTCCAGACCTCAACCCCATAGAAAAAGTGTGGAGAGAGTTTGAATGAATGAAAGTCGTGTGTTGCCCCAAAACATCACTGCTCTAGAGGAGATCTGCATGGAGGAATGGGCCAAAATATACCAGCTACAGTGTGTGCCAACCTGGTGAAGCTTTTGACCTCTGTCATTGCCAACAAAAGGTTATGTTTTACAAAAGTATTGAGTTGGACCAAATTTATTGACCAAATAACTTATTTTCCACCAACCCCCCCCCCCTACCTTACAATTAAATTCTTTAAAAATCCCCTACAATGTGATTTTACTGGATTTTTTTTTCTTCTCATTTTGTCTTCTTATAGTTGAAGTGTAGCTATGATGAAATTACAGACCTCTCTCATCTTTCTAAGTAAGAGAACTTGCACATTCAGTGGGCTGACTAAATACTTTTTTGCCCCCACTGTATGTATCAGAAAGCACCAGCCATTAGCACTAGAAATCTCTTTCTGATATCCCTTTTACTTTCTTTGCTATGTGTTTTCCTATTTACTTGCCAGGGGGGGTTTTACCCAGAGACATTTTATAATTAATGCGAACCAGAAAACCATTTCCATCACAACTAAAGAAGTTATACGAGTTACAGAAGAGAAAGCCACTCTAAACATTAGACTTAACAGATGGTAATACACACAAATCACAAAGCAGTCAGTCAAACTGTGGACGATTTTTCAGTAGCACTAGCAAAACTGTCTATATATGTACTATATGTCTAACATTTTATTTATGAGGTCAAAGGGCATACATAGAGTGTGCCTCAGGCAGGACTCACTGAGAATGTCAATGTGGCGGTCTTTGACCCCATTGATACACTGTCTGACTGAGTCATCGCTGCACACGTCCAGAGTCTGCAGTGTCAGGGTCTTTCCAAAGCTTTCTCCTGCTGCCTCCACCAGCTTATCTTTTTTCTTCAGGTCCCGCATGGTGGCTATCACTTAGAGGGGTGAGAGACACACACAGAGACAAGTGAATGAGCATAGGACATTTTGGCATAGACCTACTGATGTTATTTTTACACAAAAAATGAAAGAGATATGCAATTATAGTGAGTTTAATGGAATATGAAAGCCAAAGACAAATTTCCCCCCAAAATTTCCAATTATTGCAAATATAGTTGACTAATGTCTGAAGTGCTTCAGTTACTGCGAGGAGAGAAGTTCCTGTAGAATGGTCCGCAATGTAGCCAGAATGGCTGGTATCAAGGAGGTTGCTTCCTTGAAAAAAGTATGAAAGCTGTCAAAATGCAGCACGTTTGAACATTTTGGACAGGAATGGAAGGAGGGAAATCTTGAAAAGGGATGGAACCAGGCCAGATGTCAATGATATGTTGAACATATGGCACAATGTTGATGGCAATTGCCTGGAGAAGTGTGAATGGTACTGGATCCAGTGAACAGGTCATCGGTTGACTTGTGGCCATTAGTGTTGCCACTTCATCCTCAGTAAGCGATTTTAATGTTAAGAAATGTGAGAAATGAGCATGAATTTGCTCCACCTTGGCTGGATTCCAGAAGGGTGGCTGAATGTTGGTCACTTGGGTCATGCAAAATAGGTCATGAAATCCTCAACTGTAAGAGAGGATGTAGATATGGTAGGAGAACGGCTGAGAAAGCAGGAGCTGCACAAGCTGAATGTGGTGTGAAAGTTAGCTGTTATGGCTGCTGTGACAGAAGAATAGAAAGCGGCAAGCAGTGCTAGATACTCCATTTCTGTTAGTGAGTGGTTTTTTCTTTGTTTTCTCTCAGCACTGAAGGTTAGATCTATGGGAATGCAGAATGTTAGTTAGCCAGAGACTGGATGATACTGGTATGTTGGCATGGAAATGAGAGGGCTGAGAGAGCCAAGAGACTTGGAGAGGGTTTTGTAGAGAGTAGCAGTGGTAGTGTCAACAGGAATTGCTGAGAAAGAGTCTGAAGATCGCAAAAATGAGAGTACAGCTGAGGAGAACGAAGGAGAAGAAGTTACTTTTGATTGTCACTGTAGTAGATGGAATGGGTGGTAAGAAGCAGGGGTAGGGAAAAAAAGTGAAGTAAAGTGAAGTAACATTGAAAATGATAGGGCTGCTCTGTGAGTTGGTGGTGATCATGTGTATGAGTCAGGGTGAAAGAGCCATGTACATGATGCCATCATATTGAGTTTGAGGTCTCCTAGTAGAATCAGAGGACTACCACTCTCCAGAAATGAGTCTTTATGCAACCAAGTCTCCTGCAGGTAGACTCCCTTGTCTTTGTTCAACCGGGTCTTCATGTAGAAATCCTAAAGCAGCTGGCACTGTAAGCTAACCTCCAGAAATACTTTACAAATGATAAGCTGATTAGCCACCTGCTCAACAATAACTGTAGTTATTAACTTTGAATTAAAAAGGTATTCTTTCGGTAAGTGAGATGCCTTGAGAGCTCTCCATCAGAGAAGTCACAATGAACATCTGTGATGCAGCAAAGAAGAAAAGACATGACAACAAATAATGTTATTGTATTATTTAAAAGCAATGGGTGTGGAGTGCTTTAAAAATGAGCAAGTAAAACAAAAAAAATCTTAATCATGATTAATATGACACTGAAATATTTTAATCATCTGACAGCTGCAAACGTGACTTTCAGAATACACTAAACATACTGGAATTTTTAAAATTCTGTATTGAAGACCTAAAATGAATGTAAGTGATTGGATATCTTCTGTAAAGTGGGTACCTTGTATCCTAGAGGCTCTCTTGTGGACAACTCGCTGGAAGGCAAACGCTAAAGGCCTGGTATTACTGTACTTCCGTTTATGGATGATGTATATAATGGACTATTGAGAATCAGGCTTAGGAAGTTGTTGCATTTAAAGACACTGATAACACTAGCTGATTAGCCAGATTGGTCTATTGATCTACAATTTTATCTGCCTTCCTATCAGCTCTTAGGTCAGGATGACTCTTTACAGTTCACTTGATATCTGAGTCATGCTTTCTTTCATTCAGCATTTACATTAGATTTCTACATTCAGCAGTTTCATTCCAAATAAATCACTGATTTTCTCTTTATTTTGTAAGTGTGTGTTTGTGCCAGGACTTTGTCCATGAAGTCATTGGGTGGCTATGACGCCCTCCCACCACCATGTGCAGACAATTGTCTGTGTTTGAGGGAGGGAGGCCAGTCAGGGGACAGAAATCACTACCACCCCTGGAATGGACTAGCATCGCATCCAAGGCCCACTTCTGCCTGCACCATGTGTTCTCTGGGGATAGGTACTGGAGTTACTATGGCCCTAATCGGGAAATACGGGGATAAAACTTTGGGAAAAGTCCTTGCTTATGAGGACATATTTTAAATGAAATAAACTATTTAGAATTGGGACTGTGGTAGCCTAGCGGTTAAGGTACTGGACTCTGGACCAGAAGGTAGAGGGTTCAAATCCCACCTCTGCCAAGCTGCCACTGTTGGGTCCTTGAGCAAGGCCCTTAACCCACAGTTGCTTGGATTGTAAGATTGTATCAGTTGTAAGTCGCTCTGGATAAGGGCATCTGCTAAATGCTGTAAATGTAAAATGTAAAATGTAAATGTAAGATCCTTTACCAGTGGATATTGTGATTTAAGGAATGTTCCAGTGCAGAACTCGCATGAAGTTATGATACAACTGTAAATAATACAGCATATGCATTTGGTTTGTTCTCAACTTGCATGAACAGTATGGAAGAGATCTTGATAGCCGTGAAACTTAAAATTAAAATGCTTAAAAAGAGTGACATTCAAAATACAATAAAAATACACTCACATTATGGTCATTAATTAATATGAATAAAGTCACATTGTTACTTGGTTGTGGGAGCAAAACACATTTTCAGCTTTTCTTTTAAATATAGAATATTTCAGATCAAAACGTTTAATAGCTGTAACTAGTTTGGCTCTGCATTTTTTCTCTCACACAGAGTGCAGCATGCAACCAGTACTAAGTACATTAGATCAGGAAGATAAACAGTAGAAACAGTGTACTGGTTCTATTCTGCACTTTGAACCTTAACCCATTAAGGTTGAACATTAACCCAACCCAGACTGGCGAGTATCTTGCAGGACATACTGTACTTTCACTCAAGTATGCTCAAAATTACTTTGTTTATGTACTCAGACAGTTTTATTTACACTGATTTAGTAGTGACAATACATTTCAAGCGGGTCTGAAGAGTGACAGGCGCAGAATTTTGCATATTTGTAATAAATATTTAGTAAATAATAAGTTTCCGCACATGAACTGTCCAAGTGTAACATGATCTTGACAAATTTTCAATATTTTTCCCATTTGAAACACACACTCGTATGCAATATTACAAAAATAGACAAAACGATTCCTAGATTAAACACAAACTTACAGGAAGGAAGTAAATGCATGAGAAAGTATAATATAAATCCGCCGACCCTGAAACTTGGGAGCCTCCAACGAAGAGGACAATTGTAACTTGTGCCATCTGGTCCTTATCTTCTGCTATTAAGGGCCCAGTTCTTTTGGTCCTTGTCGGGCCACTGTCCTGGCACCAGACCCTTTTGCTGTCTCAGGTGCCAGAGCCTCTGGGTCTATCCTGCACCTGAGTCCGTAATGTAGATTCACAGCTGATAGAGTCACCATGATGACAGTTGGTTATGGAGTTAGGTTTCCCATGCAGAATATGCCTGGTCTGGTGTGAGAATAGGGGGCAGGAAGTACTGAAAGGACTAAAGGGGGAGTTATTACTGGGCCCACTTGGGGACAGTCGTGGGGTCTGTGACATAGGAGCGCCCCTGTCACAATGCTGAAGGAAAGAAAACAGGACTGAGATATCAAGTGAACTGGGAGGAGGGATCAGTGTTATCCTAAGAGTCGACAGGAAAGTAGACAAAAAGGTTAGCATGGGCTACCATGAATAACTGATGTTATCAGTGCACTTAAATGTAAAACTTCTTGAGCTTGATTCTCAATAGTTCATCATGGTTACTGAAGACAGCTGTCATATTGGACATATGAGTAGCCTTCCTCCATACCTCATTTTTGAATGAAAGGTACACATTGTACAGCATAACACTGGGTCTAAACCAAGTCCAAGCATTTGCCTTCCAGGATGTTTGAGAGCCTGGTTGATTGCACTGATGCATCACATTATTCACTCAGCCTGTTTTTAGTAGATGTTAGCTGCTAGTTCATCAATAATGCCCATGAAAACTTCTTTGGGGACATCAGCAGCTATGTATTCAAGGAGTCATGGCGATGAACATTACAGAGAGCCTTAGAGAGCTCCATAGTAACAAACTTCCTAGGATAACATGGAGTTGCTGATTATATACGCCTTTGCCAATCATAGGTAACTAAGAGTAACATTACAGAGGTGTGTAAAGTAGCAAAGGTGATGTCTGATGCAGCAGTTTTCTCTGGCCCCATCCATATATGGTAAGCTAACCAAGCCTACATCAGGCAGTTCAAGTGGTGCTCTGAAAACAATGAGGACTTCATAGGCAACCATTGAGGGTAAGCCTCCAAAGTGTCCATCTGACTTATGAAGGTGTTTCTCCCAATTCCTGTAACATAGCCTATAGTCTTATGTCAGGTTTAATTAAGGGTTGACTATCCAGAGTTGGGCAAGGCAACAGACAAACAGGTTAAACCCACTGTCTGCGAGTAGCCATGCAATATCACCCTGATCTACTGACACTGTGTCTGTTACCTGCATCGCTCTAAAATGTAAACACACTCAAAATATTTGTTTTACTATTAAGGTTAGTAAAATAAATTTGTTCCTGCTTAGTGCTTTCAACTGATAAAGCCTGCCTGTCAGGTTGATGGGCACTGGGAACAGCTTGGTAGATATATCATCTTACATAGCTCCCTTCTGACCCTTCTTTCTTAATTCCAGCCTGCTGTATCTTCCCTTTATAAATCCTCCTTCCTCTTCTCCCAATTTTCAGGTCTTGTATTCACTTACCTTGACTGTTGGTTCTTGGTTCATTTTGTTCCTGTCCCTCCTGTTGCTCCTGTTACAGTTTGTCTGTTCCTGTTTTATGTACTGTTCCCTGTCTTGTGTGTGCCGGTTTCTATTTCAAGTGCTGCCTTGTGCTGTGTTTGGATTTGCTCTTTGTTTGTATCTGCTGTAGCTTTCCATGTTAACTGTTAGTATTTCTATTGTCTTAGCATTGTCCCTGTTAGCACCTGTGTTTGTATTAGCATTGGTTTAGCATTCCCTGTTAATCTCAGTGTTGGTGTTATCTTAGCTTTGTCCTCTGTGTTTATGGTAGCTTGTCTCACTTAGTTTTGTCTCTTTCCTCATTCACAGTGCTGAGTGACATTGCCTAAATCCTTTAAATACATGGTAATTAACCTCTGATTTAAAAAACCTAACCTTGACTTTAGCATGCTGGCTGTGTAAATACAGTCCAATTTCAAGTCTTCCTTTCACCTTCAAGATTTTATAAGAATCTGTTCTAGATCATGATATTCTTCTTATTAGGTTAGAAATGCCATATCTGTTAAAGGATTGGTGCTTTCTTGGTTTAGATCCTACTTGACAGTCTGTCACCAGTTTGTTTATGTAACTAGTTTATGTGCTGAGCTCACAAAGGATAAGTATGGTGTACCACAGGCTGTTAGTACTGAGTGGAGGAGGCTGTGTCCATTTTCGAGTCTTGGTCCTTCCAGTGAGATTTACCTTTCCACTGTCACCATATTCTTGTCCAATTTTGGCTATGGGCCTAGATAGTTGTACATCTACTTTTAGACAATGCTCCGAGGAAAAAGTGCTATATAAATGACTTTGACTATTCCTTTTTTGAGAGAATATTCATTCACTTCCTTTCATTTCCAGTCATGTTGTCTGTGGTTAAAGAGACGTACTAGATTGTCATATGGGTGTTGACCACTTCTAGGAATATTACATTTTCTAGCTTTAGAATTGAAAGATTTTAAAGTTTCAAAAAGACAAAACTTCCAAAAGATCCTATAGAATCAGACATTTGTGGGGAGATCCTACAACGTGTACAGTTGTTTATGTCACCTGCCACAGATTTGTGTTGTCAGTGAGACTACAAAGACATGGACCTTCAGAAAGTCCTCCATAAAACAGACCACTGGGCTTCATGTAGTCCAAACTGAAACAAGCAGTGTGCACTTTTGTACTGTCCTTAGCCAAAATATGGAGAAAGTAGTATGTCAAGTGCTTTACCATCCACTAAAGACAGCATGACTAATGACTTCTTTCAGTAGATACAGCCAATGGAAAATGAGAGTGGCAGACCCTATTATATAAGTGTAAATTAATTTAGTACTTTCTAAAGTTGCTTTTTTGCTTACTTTTATGTTTGGCATAGGTTTGTCCTGCCCAGTTCTCCAGCCTCCCGTCATTCCCCATAATGTGAATGACCACTGCACCAAGCTATCAGGGCCATAGGTCAGCAAGTGCCTTCACACAGCTTGCTTTTTATTCAATTCAGAATGAACTCAACAATGGTTGCTCCATCAGACATGGAAAATTGTGCTTGTGCATTGTCCAACCATGTCTGAGGCATGTAACTATGGACTTATGGTGGTGTAGAATATAAGGTACTTGCATATTATTCCAGAGGTTGAAGGTTCAAGTAACAGTACTGAGAGGCCACACCACTGGGCCATAGAGGAAGGCCCTTAAGTGTCAATTGCTTGTCAAATGCAATAATTATATCTGTAGTAATTGCTGAAAAACTAATGTGTGTGTGTGTGTGTGTGGCTGTTTTAATCACTTAATAGGGACCAAATGCCTCCATGATGACAAATTGCATCTAAACTATTTAACATTGGAACTTACTAATGCATCATGTATTAACAAAACCCAAGTGTCACATTTATGTATCTAATATTTTACTAAGAGATTTTGTTGTTTTCTTTTAAAAGTTTCTTCTTCATTTTGCCCTTACTAATCATATGCTCATGCTGTTATTATCACCATCCTCACAAATTCCGAATGCGTTTTCAGTTAATTTAGTGAGAAGAAGTGTTTATTTTGAGTCACTCTGTTGAAAGATTATAAATATTTCTAGGGATTATGGCAGTTCTCTGAGGTGGCCTTAAAAATCATGTGGAAAATATGCATCCAACATTTTTTGAGAATCAATGTGCAAGCCAGTTATGACACGCACTATGAAGATAAAACAGTCATAGTGGCTTTATGGCCATTCTAGGGATCTTGAGGATATGACACCAGGGAGAAAAACATGAGATACTGAGAATGAGAAGCTAAAGGAATGTCATAATAAACAAGACACTATTCTAACTGCTGACAATAGAACTTCAGGTGGAGTGCAACAAGGGCCAGGTGAAACCAATCAACACCGAGAGAGAGCAGATAGCAAAACAACAAAGTGGCCAGAAAAAGGTAAAAGCAATACAACAGACTAACAGTGGCTGTCTGGAAGTCTCTGGATTTAACTCATAACCTTCTGGTCACTAGTGCAAAACCTTATATGCCCTGGTTAATGCAGACTGGATTAAGTAACTCTTAAGAAGTTAAGCTGCTTTCCGTGGATTTATGGCATGTGACTGTATCCTATTTTTGTTTGTTTGTCATGCACAAGTGTCCAAAGTTGCTGTTACAATACACAACACACAGCAGCGATAAACCCTTGTATGCCTATATTAGTTGTTGAATTATTATGAACCTTAGTACCACATTATCCCTGTGAATGGATTGCTGTACCTGAACTGAGAGTGCAGGAAACGCACACAGCGCAGTCGGAGGGAAAAACACAAAGGTGGTTTAAGAGTGAACAACCCTGTCATTGTTTGTGCTGTTATTGGGAAATAAGTATGGAAGCAGCTTAAGAACGACTGAATAGACCACTCTGGGAATTCTATTTATAGATTCCTTTTAGCTGGCATAAATTGCCAATCCTCATTATGACCGGTACAAACAACATGTTAAACCACCATGGCTTTTCAGCAGAACAAGCTTTTCTCTGTTGCAGTGTTCTCAGAAATGGGGTGAAATTCAACCCATGGAGGATGGGTACCTCTTGAGTGTTGGTCCTTCCAACGTTTGCTCCTCATCATATATAGGGAACATTTCCTTGCCACTATACTTGCTCATTAGGGTTGTTGAACTATGTTAGATGTCTGTAAAGCAGCTTTGAGACAACATTCTATTACATTTACAGCATTTAACAGACACTCTTACCCATAGGAATATTTTAGTGCCCAATGATTGCTCTTTCAAAGCTCAGGAGACTTCATGAAGATTCTCATTCGTGATACATTTAGAAATAGAATGAGACAAATATATATTTAAGATTAAAGGAGGCTGAGTTTATCACCCCCATTCTGGGGTTTGAACCCAGGATCTCAGAAACTGCTGTTCCAGTGACTGACTCTTACATCTGAGCCATGATTGAAGTCACAGAAGTTTTCACCTATGTTATGTGTGAAATGTGAACAAGTTTATTTATTTACTTATTTTTCCACTTTCAACACTGCTTACTTCTAGTCAGGTTCACAGGATCTCCAGCATCTATCCCAGGGGAACTCAGAGAGTAGGCATGAATGTGGACTGGTCATAATGCCAGTCCATTACAGGGCTGGGTATGGATCTCTGTTGCAACTCCAGGGTTCATTTTTTTTCTCAGCAGCAGATAAAGATGAGGATCAAATAATTTTTTTTCCCCATTTCATGTCACTGTTGTCTAGGAGAAAATACAGAGATGACTTAATAAGCAGCTCTATGTTGGGACTTTCTACTTGTATTCCTATGCATATCCAGAAAGACTTACAACGGATACAATCTAGCATTGGACAGTTCAAGCAAATGAGGATTAAGGGCTTTGGTCAACATCATGGACCCTCTGGTCAACAGTGCAGTACCAGTAACCATTGTGCCACCACACCAAAAAGTGCTATACATTTGACTTAATTCATGGACATGATTCATGGACATGCAAGTTCTCCTACTTAGAAAAATGAGAAAGGTCTGTAATTTTCATCATAGCTACACTTCAACTATGAGAGACAAAATGAGAAAAATCCAGGAAATCACATTGTAGGATTTTTAAAGAATTTAATTGTAGATCATGGTGGAAAATAAGTATTTGGTCAATAACAAATGTTCAGCTCAATACTTTGTAACATAACCTTTTTGGCAATGGCAGAGGTCAACCAATTCCTGTAAGTCTTCACCAGGTTGGCACACACTGTAGCTGGTATTTTGGCCCATTCCTCCATGCAGATCTCCTCTAGAGCAGTGATGTTTTGGGGCTGGGCAACACGGACTTTCAACTCCATCCACAAATTTTCTATGGGGTTGAGGTCTGGAGACTGGATAGGCCACTCCAGGACCTTGAAATGCTTTTTATGGAGCCTCTCCTTCGTTGCCTGAGTGGTGTGTTTGTGGTATCATGTCATGCGGAAGACCCAGTCACGTTCCATCTTCATGCTCTCACTGATGGAAGGAGGTTTTGGCTTAAAATCTCATGATACATGGCCCCGTTCATTCTTCCCTTAACACGGATCAGTCGTCCTGTCCCCTTTGCAGAAAAACAGCCCCAAAGCATTTGTTTAAACCCCCATGCTTCACAGTAGGTATGGTGTTCTTGGGATGCAACTCAGCATTCTTCTTCCTCCAAACACGACGAGTTGAGTTTTTTCCCGAAAAGTTCTATTTTGGTTTCATCTGACCACATGCTATTCTCCCAATCCTCTTCTGGATCATCCATATGCTCTCTGGCAAACTTCGGACGGGCCTGGACATGTACTGGCTTAAGCAAGGGGGCAGGCCTGGCAGTGCAAGATCTGAGTCCCTCTCAGCATAGTGTTACTGATGGTAGCCTTTGTTACTTTGGTCCCAGCTCTCTGCAGGTCATTCATCAGGTCCCTCCGTGTAGTTCTGGGATTTTTGCTCACCGTTCTCATGATAATTTTGACCCCACGGGATGAGATCTTGCTTGGATCCCCAGATCGAGGGGGATTATCAATGGCCTTGTATGTCTTCTATTTTTTTATAATTGCCTATTGTAGATTCACTCTTCCCAGCCTGGTGCAGGTCTACAATTTTCTTCCTGGTGTCCCTCGACAGCTCTTTGGTCTTGGCCATGGTTGAGTCTGGAGTCTGACTGTTTGAGGCTGTAGACAGGTGTTTTTAACGAGATAACGAGGTCAAACAGGTGCCATGAATACAGGTAACGAGCGGAGGACAGAAGAGCTTCTTAAAGAAGAAGTTACAGGTCTGTGAGAGCCAGAAATCTTGCTTGTTTGTGGGAAAATACTTATTTTCAACCATGATTTACAATTAAATTCTTTAAAAATCCTACAATGTGATTTCCTGGATTTTTTTCTCATTTTGTCTCTCATAGTTGAAGTGTAGCTATGATGAAAATTACAGACCTCTCTCTTCTTCCTAAGTAGGAGAACTTGCACAATCAGTGGCTGACTAAATACTTTTTTGCCCCACTGTATATGTATATATAATATGTAAGTGGTATGCTTTGTTAAATGACATTGTTTACCCAATAACAGCAAGTAATCCTGTAGAAACTACTGCACTGGACTGAGCAAACTAAGTCATAATGTTCATAACGTCACAGGTTGAACACCTAAACGATGAATCAAGCGCTCTTGGTTTTCCATCATAAGTGGGATTTCACATATACTATATAGATGTGGTGGACTCCATTAGAAAACACTGGCATTTTCTTTAACTCAAGCCTGTAGGAGTTAATCCAAGTCTAAGGATTTAGTTCTGTGTAAGCTATCCATTCAGATATAGTCTTCACGGTGCAACATCTCTTGTCCAGGTCTCCAACTTTGTCCTTCTCCCTAACACATACCCGGACGCATTAGACACGCCACTAAAATCGACCATTGGCAGCCATAAAGAACGCTTTGTGTTGGAGAAGTGGCTTGTTAAAAAACTGGCAGTGTCTTTATGAACTCTGCCTGGCAAGCGACATCCTCGTACCCTAGAAACCAACCTTTCACATGCTAATAACCAAGATCTTCAAACTTACGTTGTGGGAAGATTTCATCTTATCTAAGGTGAAACCTGTGCGCGAACAGGAGCTGTTTGAATGAGCATGACAGCAAGTGCATTTGGTCAAGAGCTGTTCTGAACTATTCTGCAAACCTTTGTCAGTATAATAAAGGCACAGATTTCAAGTCAGTGTAAAGCTAACCTCTAAAAATGGTTTTAGGTAAAAAAGAAACTGCTTTATCACGTGGTGTCCCTTAAGTCCAGCATTAGGAAATAAACAATAGAACAAAAGCTTTTATTTACAGAATTTGCTCGATATGTCCACCATTATACTCAATCCACAAAGTTTACCCAGTCAACAGACATATGAATTCTGTTTTCTTAAGCTTTGCAACAAGTCTACTAACGCTACTTTGTGTTAACGGCAAATGTCTGGATGCAGCAGCTTCTGTTAGACTTTGGTTAGACTTTTTTTAGGGTCTGCACGGTCATGAACCTGGGTCTTTGAGGAGGTGGGCTAGGGCAGGCAGTGGACCACTGCACCAACTGAGTGCTCAGATACATTGTGATTTGTGAAAATATAAAAAATATACATTTGACCTATGGGACATCCTGTAGTAATGAAAGTAACGAATAGTAACGAATGAAAGTAACGAATGAAAGAGATGAATATCTCCATACCTTAGCAATGTCGTTTTCTATTTTAAAACAACCAGAGCAATTACAACCCCAAAGCAGAAAAAGGTGGGACGGTATGGAAAATGCAAATTAAAAAATGCAGTGTTTCTTACACTTACTATGACTTCTATTTAATTGCAGACAGTATGAACCCAAGATATTTCATGTTTTTTTCTGGTCACCTGCTCAATTTCAAACAGGTGATGTCAACAATTTGTAATCATGGTTTTGTACATCTTACCTCTTCGGGGAGGAAAGACGAGCAGAGGATCATTACTAGCCCTAAACTGCCCTCATCGCAACTTTTTTGCAAAGTGTTGCAGACTTAAAATAAAAGACTGGATGTTTATTAACAGATGAAATGCAGTTAACCAGACAAAACATGAAATGTAAGGAACATGTAAGGTTTTTTTTTAATCTGTATTTTCCACACCATCAAAACATTTTCTGATTTGGGGTTGTACTTACAATACTGAAAGTTTAAGAAATTGTGAGGGATGCACTGACACAAAACAGCGTTTCACCCAGCCATGTGGTGCTGTTTCAACACAGCATTAATCGACTAATTGAGACTAGACCACATTTCCCTTTATTCATCAAACTCCTAGCTCCACCAAGCTGCCTCTGTTGAGCCCTTGAGCAAGACCCTTAATCGTGAATGTACACCCAGGAAAAAATGTACTGTGAAATTTGACAGTAGGACCATGAAGTGGCCAAATTACCACCTAAATTCATAGTACAACCATGAAATAATTCATGGTCAGTTCATAGTTTTTTGTAATCCCACTTGTATCCACATATAGTAGTAGAACAAACTAGTGGCTCTCTAATGATAGTCATGAGCTAATCTACAAAAATCTACATATATCTACATCTTTGGTGAAGAATGCCAAGAACACACACAAACACACACACAAAAATGCAGAGAACAACTATTCAAACGTTTAAAGTCAAAGTCAGACATGCTGAAAATGTACACAATCCTACACTTCAAAGAAGTCGAGGGAAGTTGAACAATATGAAGTGATGAAGATGGTAGTAGTACTGGCAATAACTGAAAACTACTTTCACATCGGATTATAGTTCAGTATGAGTTCAACTGTCTTGCAGCTAGAACTGCACCAAATATAACTGTGTTTTCCAACTCTGCTAAAAGGCCCTTAAACCACAGTTGGTTGTGTCAAATGCTGTAAATATAAATGTTCTGAGTAAAAAATATATTCTCTCTGTCTACCCTCTGTCATTTGGTGGTCTATAATATCATGCACTATTTGGATTCCTGATCGTATCGGCTATCGTTAGGAACCAAGCTGGATAAATAACCAGCCAAACTCACTGCAGGGAGCTAGGGGGCGCTCATCACTCACTTTGTATAGCTCACACACCTTGACAATCACACAAAGGTAGCTCACAGGAGCAGAGTGCGCTAGCTTTACAGTTTTCTGCAGTTACATAAACAGTTCTGAAGTGCACACATCAGGGAGCTAATATCCTTCTTAATAAAGAACAAGCTATCTTAGATATAACTGAATTGTGTAATATCTTGTTGTGATAACGCAGTGTGAGAGTGCTGTGTGACAGCGTGCACAGTTTATTTGGCTAGCTGTAGTGCCATTTGTGGAAAATAAAGGATAAGTCCACCAGTTGCTGCTAAATTAGCCTGTGCCAACATTCCAGTATATAAATCAAGACTTTAGCTGTTTATCAGTTTAACCGCTCATGAACTAAGCAGACTGTAACCTGATAGAAACTCAACTCAAGATCTGAAACACATGTATGATGAAAAAATGAAAAAAAATTCAATCAAAAGCTTTCTGGTTTGCTGTTGGCAAATAAACCGGTTCATATAAAACATGACTGACATGAATAACAAAAAATGCACAGAATGTACCAATGATTAATGTAGGCTGATTTGTTTTATATTTATCTTGCTCTTTTGTTAAAAGTTTAATTATTCAGGGTAAATGTGCTATCTCACCATAACCTTTCCATGACTGTTGGTGTGTAAAATAAACATCTGCACTACATTTGTTTAACACAGAACTACTGTACTAAAGACGAACAAATTGGAGAAAGGAAAAGAACATTTATTTAATATATTTCATGAATATCAGATGACGTATCCCCTTTATTTTTTACATCCCTGGAATTTACTGAGCACAAGAGGAAGTACTCTCTGGACAGGGCGCCAGTCCTTTTCTGGGCCTGGGTTGCTATTGCAGCTCTGAGGATGAATCCCCATCTGGCTCCTACTTGTGTGAAGCCTGATCTGGCCAGAAAACAGCGTTGGGACTTGAGTGGCCAAGTCTGAGCCCTGGCTTAAATCTGACTGACTTGAAGAAAACAGCTGACGACAGAACTTGAATGTACTCAAACAATTCTGCTAGGAACAATGGACTAATAATCCCAATCTATAGTAGGTGTGCATAGCTGTAAGAGACATATCAAACAGACTGATGGCTGTAATTAAAGCAAAAGGTGACACTATGAAGTATCTTGGGGGCCAAACACTTTTCCAACCCTGTTATTCAGGTTTACATTTTTTAAATTAATTTTCAGAACTCTTGCCTTTATTTCTCATTACTTCATTGTTATAAGGCAAAATTCAACAAAGTCTGGAAATATCTCTATTTTAATGGGTTTTGATTTCAGACTGTAGGACAAACAGCGATAATTTCAAAGATTATTTCCCATATGCAGTGCGTACTGTAAATAAATAGCACAAGAATTGAATAACCTAATTAGGTAATTTTAAAAAAATTAGGTAATTACATTGATCACAGTGGACAAAATGCTCATCCACCCCACACTTACTCATTCACTCCCTCACTCAGTCACACAGTGGAGAGGCCATTTCGACCAGTCCACCTACAGGCAAGTGTTGTTACAAATCCCTGTAGACACGAGCAGAACGTAGTGCAGAACTGTCACTGTCACTGTGCTGCTCTAAACAAATTAACCTGCAATCAAAAATCTACAGCTATAAAAAAGAAGAACATATCCTTGCTGATGTGGGACCCTAAGAATATCCTTAGAATAATGCATTCAACTCCCAAAAATAATTATATATAGTCAACACTGTTTTTTAATTAATCAGAGGTATATTTAAAATTTTTTATAAGATTTCTAAAAGTTTGGATAATTTTTTTAATGAAGTACCCAGGCAAAAATGTACTATGAAATTTGACAGTAGAACCATGAAGTGGCCAAATTACCACCTAAATTCATAGTACAACTGTGAAATAATTCATGATCAGTTCATAGTCCACCAAGTTTAGAGTTGTACTATGAAAATTCACAGTAGAACCATGAAGTGGCCAAATTACCATCAAAAATTCATAGTAGAACTGTGAACTTCATGGTCAAACTGTGAAAGTTCACATTAAAACTGTCAAGTAATTCACAGTTTTACTATGAAAATTCACAGTACTTTTTTTCCTGGGTAGTGGAGTGTTCTGAAAAGGTTCTAAAAAGGTTGAATCTGCAGTTTGTTTGACGAAAAAGCAGTGACAGTGTTTCAAAGAGTCAATGATAACTATTGTTTGTGATAAATAATCATGATGTACTGTGTCATTGAATATTGCCAAATCGAGTTATGAGAGATTTGGCAGCATTAAAAAAAAATTCCAAAGTATTTGTGTATTTTGGTTCATCATGTCTGAAAACATGTCTGTTTTTGTTCTGGTAATGTCATTGTATGATTTTTGCAGCTGATCCATGTAGTTGCAGTACAAACCATTATGTACCCCCAGGCTCATGGATGTGAACCTCTTGCCATCAATAAAAATTCAGTTAGAAAGGCTTTTTACAGAAATACTATACTTTTTTACTTGAAGTACACTTAGTAGCTTGTACTTTTATACTTCTGCTTGAGTGAAACACAAGTATATATGCCATACTTCAACTTTTACTTGAGTATTTTTGATCAGATAAGGAAGATAAGTCATACTTTAACTTAAGTAAAGAATGTGGCTTATATTTATATTGATACCCCAGAGCAACCTACAGCTGATACAATCTCATAAGGTACAATCCAATCATGTGAGGGTTAAGGGCCTTGAGTCACAGATTTGGAAGATTTGAACCTTCAACCTTCCAGTGGTCCAGTAACTTAACCACTGGCCCCATTAAACTAGTTCTTGATCAGACGAGTTTAGACTATTTCTAGCTGACTGCACATAGTGCGCTTTGAGAAACTGCCCCTTCAGCACGTGTACTTGTACACGACCACCAGTTATTAAATGTAAACATGAACTGTGTTGAAACACTCTGGCGGTATAAAGCTTTGTCAGCCCCTAAAGATCACAGTTTTCTTAGCACGATTTCGAAGGCAGGTGACGATCAGATCACAGAGAGACAGTGATGAGAAAGGAAGCGAGGTTTTACCATGATAACGCTGCAGCTCGTCTTTAGCCAATAGGACGGCGATTCTCAGGCCAATACCGGAAGAACAGCCGGTGATCAGGACCACTCTCTGTCTTGCGCTCGCCATTATTACCGTCCGAGACGCGCGCGCTGCTGTCTGTCCGCTCCGAACGCACGCACGCACGCGCACCGAGCTGGGTCAGTAAAGCCGATCAGGGCGCGCGGGGCTCACGGGAGCGCGAGAACCAGTCACATGGCCGGCATTTAGTGAATAAAACCCGAGCCTCATGTACCGGTGCATTTTCTGCTCGGTCCTGTACCGGTGCCAACTGCCAAAGTTCATGTTTGAGCATTGCACAATCAGCATATACTCTAACAGAACTGCATCTAATCCAAACCAATCCCCTAATCTAACCCTAATCCTGATAATCCTGAATTCAGAGGATATTTCCATTCCGTTCAAATTACTGGATGTTAAGTATGAATTAAGGGCCCCTTAATATTGACACAAATTGCTCTACTTATATTATGCTGTACATGCTGTAGTGGTGTCCCTTGGGCGTGAGGTGAGTGCGGCCACCTCACAGCTCTAGCGTCTCTTGTTCGACCCCGACCTACTGTGTGTAGTGTAGCAGGGTGAGATGGGGGCACCGCTGCAACGCTGGGGATGATCCTCCTCGGATGACTCTCCCTAACTCAGACATAGCCAATTGTACACAAGTCAAACCTGGCCAGAAGTCACTGCCAGGATATGCCTACATAATAGACTGGGTGGCATCACAGCTCCAGTGTCCCGGGTTCAATTCAGAATGTGTGGAGCTTGCATGTCCTCTCAGTGTCTGTGTGGATTTACTCCGAGTACTCCAGTGTCCTTTCACGGTCCAAAGACGTGCATTACATTAATTCATTTGTTTTCGGGGGGTGGTGGGGGGGGCATCTTAGGAGGGCGTGCTGCTATTGTGGCATTTCGGGGCGGCAAGACAAATGAATGCTGTTACATGGTACACATTTAGGATTCATTCATTCATTCATTCACTTTCTTATCCACTTAATCCAGTATAGGGTAACGGGAGAGCTGATGCCCAGCCGACGGCACAGGGCGCAAGGCAGGAACAACCCTTTACATGGTGCCAGTCCTTTAGGGTGCCAATCCTTTAAGCATTTAGGATACATATCACGTGATAATTCCACTATAAACTTAATTTGTCACTTTATTTTGTTTTGTTCAACAAGAGGTTGCAGATTTGTGTGAATTACAATACATTCAAGTGGACGTGTGTATGTGTGTGTGTGTGTGTGTGTGTGTGTGTTGGGGGGCACTATAAAAACTGTTTGAGAACGACTGGGTTAATTGATTATGCTAAACTGGCCCAATCTGAGTATGTATGACAAGTGCCAATGTAACCTTGTGTCTGTCATTAAAATAGCCATTGACACTGAAATGTTAAATAAACAAAACGAAACAAACATACATAATAGAATGATTAGACTGCCGCCAAATATTATGTCATAATAATAATTAATAAAAGGTATTACACTTTCCACTGATGGAAAATATATGGCAGTACTAAATAATGTCTGCGAGAGTCATACACTCTGCAGCAGATATACTATTATACTGTAGCTCTTCTGTTCAGCTGCTCAGACAGGCACAAGTGTCTACTTTCCCACTCAGGATTGATAAACTGCTAATAAATACACAGTAATGAATGTAACACCAATAATATCAGTGCGGATAATAATGAAAAGTGATATATCACCGAGGTAGGTGATAAGATATTTAAGACAGAATCGATAAAAAATCCCTCAAACCCCAGGCCACAAAGCATTCTGTTAAACAAAACCCCTTCAAGAACACAAAGCACAAGTGATCCATGAGCCAGAGGTACACAAACGCATTGTTACGTGCAGCCCTGTGTGAAATTGAGATTAATTAAGCAGACCTGAGTTCTCAGCACAGACTGACAGATCCCTTTATCTGTCTGGAGCAGTTCATTTACGCCCCTGAAACTTTTCAGCATTCTTCTCTTTTCTGCTCAACACAGAAGGCCACTGTCAACGTTTGCACCCTCCCTCCCCAAACCGAGTGGTTTTACAGACTCAAAGAGCTCAAGTGGGCCTGTACCGCCCCCTGCTGCCTGATCATTATGATTGCAGAATCCATTAATATTTTATATTTGATTGCCGTCCAAGAAGTGCGACGGGAGTAACGTCTGAATGAACTATGATGTACTAAGTGGAGACAACAAATACTTCTTTTTTCATCCGTTGGTACCGTTGACCAGGCCCGGTCCACTGCTCCTACAACGCTGACCGAAAGAGGAAAAAAAAAAAAAAAAAAGACCCCATCTGGTCTTATTTTCAGCTTAACCTAGTGTCACACCTCCTTGAACCAGAGAACTCTGAAGTCAAGAACTTAGAAGCCCCTGGTGATTTGGATACAGACATACAGTGGGGAAAAAATATGTAGTCAGCCCACGGATGGTGCAAGTTCTCCTACTTAGAAGATGAGAGAGGTCGTTTTTTCATCATAGGTACACTTCAACTATGAGCGACAAATGAGACAAAAAATCACTAAATTCATGGTGAAAATAAGTACTTGCCACCCACAAACAAGCCAGGATTTCTGGCTCTCACAGACCTGTAACTTTCTTTAAGAAGCTCTTCTGTCCTCCCCTCGTTAACCTTTTTTCGTTACTTTTGTCCCCACTGTAAATAACCTTTGGGGAAATGACACACTCTTTTTTCCAACTGATGTATGTAGTGTGGACCATCTATTTAGAATGGTAAAATGTGATTTGAGACCAAGCCATGGGCTTTGAATGAGACTCGTGTGAAATAACAGAGATGTAGTCGTAAGGTGCGCTCTTGTTAAGGATTGACATTAATTGTAAGACAACATAAAATATATTTTAATGTGGCTGGACATCACCTTAATTAGTGTGAGGGGACCCCTGTGGAATAGCACGAAGCTACCCTATGAGAGGGGGGATGGTAACTACATCATATCAGCATCCTGTATTATTCCAGATGTTACAAAGCTATTCAGTACTAATACCAACATAAACAATAAACAACAATAAATACATACAGCACTTTCGTTTATAAAGGGGCTCGTGTGGCCTCAGATTCTAATATAGTTACTACCTGCTTCAGGAACTCAGGTTCAAGTTCAGGTTTAAGGTGAAGCGCTTTTGAAATAACTATCATTTGACAAATAAAGGCTATGCTAGTCCATTATTTTCTGGCTTTGGACTTAGCAATGTTTTTCCTCCTAAAACATTCTCTTTGGGCATTTGGGTGACCAGCTGTCTCAAAGGTTAATCCACCACCGCAGGGCCCCAGTTAAGAGTCGTTACAATGCCTTTGGCATGGGTTGGGTGGTATGTGCAGACACGATTGTTGGTGCATGTGGGAGAGGAAGCCAGTCAGTCAGGATCATCTCTCGGCGCTGCACCAAGGACTCCATCCTGAACAGTGCATACTTACGTTCTCCGGAGAGAAGCACTGGTGCCCCTGCAATCATTTTTTTGTTTAGACCCCTTCTGCTATTTTTAGCATCTTATAACATTTAAAAATTTAATTAAATTGAAAACTTTAATGTTCCCACAGCCAATCTTGGCCAGGAAAATTAAGCAGATTAAACAATCATAAGTACTTAATATGAGACAGCCGACAAGTATAATTTCCCGAAATGTTAAAGTCTTGTGGTTAAACTTGCAGTCTTGTACAGAAAGATGAGTCAATATTGTTCCACACAATGGTAATGGCTTCAAACAGTTGATGGGTAGTTGAAAATATTTCCCAGTTATATTTAATGTGAGGCCAAATATTATCTAAAGATTTCAAATATGGACTGCTTGGTGATTTTTGGAGTGTGAACAGGGGCATGTCATGTTAAAAAAGCACATGATTGTTGTCATTTTCCAGTTGTGGGAAGCAAGACGTTCTGTAATATTTTCCTGTACTCCAAAGCATTAATTGACTTTTCACAGTGAAAGCAGCTCAGCAGTACCAGCAGCAGAATAGTCTTCCCACACCATGAAACCTCTAACTTCGTGCTTAATGGTATTAGAGATGCATTCACATTGCGTTTTTTTTTCTCGCTGGATCTGGCAACCCTGGAATTAAACACGGCACGGAATTAAAGGCAGCGAATTGGCTATCGAACACTTTGGGGAGACTCTGTATCGTAGTATATACCTGAGAAAATGAATAATTTGACTATTTAATATTAAAGTTCGAAGTTTATGTCACATATTTCTGAGAGTATTGGCTGGTTGCAAAGAAATCCGATTCCTGCCTGAGAGTCATGTAAACTCGAAGGTTTCCCGTTATGTGATTACTCAAGTGCTTGTATACTCGTTGATCTGATTATTGACAAAATCTGATATCAGATTATTAAGTGCATGGAAACGCACTCACTTTTGTATATCTTACCAGATCTTCAAGGTCAACTGTCTGGACCATCACCATGCTACTCAAATTGGGATTCATCAAATCCACACAACTCTGCTGAACCACCCGGAATCAAACTTTCAATATTCTGTCAGGAATTGGCATCCTTCTGTCCTTGATAGTTTTCTTAGACAGCACTGGCTTTTTACAATAAGTATTATACAAACTTTCATTAAAACCTGCATTAGACAAGCTTCTGGTTTTTGATCTTCTCTCCAAGGTGTTGAAGGTTCATTGAAGGGTTTTTTTTTTTGGTCTTTGAGAACTGTAAATTTTCAGGGCCTTCCAGACCCTTTCTTTCTGGCAAGATCACCTTTTATTTCAGTGTTGACCTTAATAGCTGATAGTGAATTAGGGATTTGCTGTGTCTTTAGGGTCTTTAGGGACTCACAAGACTGCGTATTGTAGATCTCTACCTGTAGAAGTCTGTCACTACTTACTGTTTAGGAGCTGGTTTTCAAGCTTGCAATGGGCTTCATCATGTGTGGTACATCACCAACTAACAACAAATCTGCTAAAAAAACAAGACATTTTGTAAGATATTGAATGCCCAGTCATGTGTTTGAGGTTTTTTAAAATTAATTTCATCATTTCACCTACCTGATTATTTGTCAATGCAGAAGGAGCCATAAGGTGATACATCAGATGGGGTCGGCAGGTTGCACAGCTTATACCCAAGTCAGGACTTGTCGTGTGTGTGTACTGTCATCACAGCTGCAAAGTCATAATGCTGGGCTGTAACATAAGTAGAAGAAAAATAAACATGCTCATGATTGCACAGTGACAGGCACTGTCTGTCTGTCTGTGCGTTCTGTTAAGCATGTCTGTGACAGGACCTTATAAGTTGCATAAAGCATCCATCCCGGAGGTCCAACACAGTATTTTTACATACAAGAAATTTTTAAGCATACTTCTTAACATGTTTAACAGAATGAACAAACAAGGTACTGTATATTAAGCAATGGGATAAAGACTAAACACATATGTTTACATTGTTTTACACAGTGCTTTATTACCAATGGCCTTATACATTGATGAGCCAAAACACAGCTGGTTCTCATACAGAAGTGATGTCTTGGCATTAAAATCTGAGCAACTTTGGCATGGATCCAATCATTGTGGCTAAACGACTAGGCCAGAACATTTCAGAAACGGCGTGTCCTGTGGTCAGCAGTGGTGGATACCTACCGATAATGGGCCCCAGAGGGACAAACCACAAACTGCTTGACAAGCTGCACATCCATGATGCAAATCTCCCATTCCACCACATCCCAAAGGTGCTCTATTGGATTGAGGTCTGGTACTGAGGTCTGGAGGCCATTTGAGTACAGTGAACTCATTGTTATGTTCAAGAAATTGATTTGAGATGACTAGAGTTTTGTGACATGCAGTGTTATCCTGCTGGAAGAAACCAAGATGGTACACTCTGGTCCTAATGGGATGGACATGTTCAGCAACAATACTCAGGTAGGCTTTGACATTTAAACATTGCTCAGTTGGTATTAAGGGGCCCAAAGTGTGCCAGGAAAATATCCCCTACACTATTATTCCACCTCCACCAGCCTGAGTCATTGATACAACTCAGGATGGATCCATTCTTTCATGTTGTTTACACCAAATTCTGACCCCACCATATAAATGTCACTCAAAAAAACTGAGACAAACCAGGCAACATTTTTAAAATCTTCTATTGTCCAAATTTGTTGAGGCTGTGCAAATTGTAGCCTCAGTTGCCTGTTCTTAGCTGATAAGAGTGGCATCTGGTGTGGTCTTCTGCTGCTGTAGCCAATCAGCTTCCAGGTTTGACGTGTTGTGCATTCAGAGATGCTCTTCTGCACACCTCCGTTGTAACAAGTGGTTATTTGAGTTACTGTTGCCTTTCTATCCGCTTGAAACATTCTCTTCTGACCTGTATTCCTTTTGTTTTTCTGTGAAATGCTACACAGCATTGAGGCTGATGAGTGGAGTCTTTCCATCTAGCTTTTCACTGCATGTTTAGTCGAACAGGTGTGGCAGTGAGCGAGTAAGTGAGTGAGAGACAGACAGAGGGATGAGCAAAGGAATACGAACAGATTAGAGAGGAACAATCGTCTAGAGCACCTCATGCTGACCATGACAAAATGAGAGAAAATACTGCATCTGAAACAGAGCCTGCTAAGGTCAACTAAATATGGCCCTTGACCTTCACTAAGAGACCTGTAACTGCAATGCCTGCAGCCAGAAAACGATCACGTTAGCTCCTGCAGGCTATCACTCATTAATCTATATTGACTTGAATAAAGATAAGAAACCTTATGGGAGTTGCTTGGATTCAGACCATACTGAGTCATACATCATTACCATCCACTATACTGTCTAGTTGGGTGATGGCTAAACTCCAAGAAATGTCAAGTCCCTGCCTCTTCTCTAACCAAGGTCATGCAAGGTCATAGGCAGCTCAACATGCTTGGCGTCGAGCCGTAATTTCCCTCATACTTAAGCTCACAGATGCACATAACTGCCAACTGTCACTTTGATCGATAGGAATGACAGGAATTCATCCACATTTGTATCACAACACAAAAACTCATCCATGTTCTCACTTCTAGTAGGATTGATGGTAGGACTTTACTTTGAGGACCACAAACACCATGAACTCATGAAGAAGTAATGCTTTAGTAATGCTTAATGCTCATGTTCTACCCTAATTACCACAGTGGTGCTTGAAAGTTTGTGAACCCTTTAGAATTTTCTTTAATTTCGCATAAATATGACCTAAAACATAATCAGATTTTGTAGTTCTACAAGTAGATACCCAGTTAAACAAATGAGATAAAAATATTATAAATTATCCAATATTACATATTAGTGAGTGGCAAAAGTATGTGAACCTTTGCTTTCAGTATCTGGTGTGACCCCCCTGTGCAGCAATAACTGTAACTAAACATTTCCTGTAACTGTTGATCAGTCCTGCACACCGGCTTGGAGGAATTTTAGCCCATTCCTCCGTACAGAACAGCTTCAGCTCTGGGATGTTAGTGGGTTTCCTCACATTAGCTGCTCGCTTCAGGTCCTTCCACAACATTTCCATTGGATTAAGGTCTGGACTTTGACTTGGCCTTTCCAAAACATTAACGTTATTCTTCTTTAACCATTCTTTGGTAGAACGACTTGTGTGCTTAGGGTCGTTGTCTTGCTGCATGACCCACCTTCTCTTGAGATCCAGTTCATGGACAGATGTCCTGACATTTTTCTTTAGAATTCTCTGATATCATTCAGAATTCATTGTTCCATCAATGATGGCAAGCCGTCCTGGCCCAGATGCAGCAAAACAGATGGAAGCTCAGGTGATTGGGAACTAGCCAGCCTTGTAGTTCCAGTACAAAACAATTGAAGCATAGTTTCACTATGCTAACACCAATAACATCTTAACTGATTACAATCACAAAGGGATTTATTTTTATTGAACCACTCCTTTATATGCATTCAACTAAATCCACGTGGGCAGTTAGAGGTGACAGTGCCAAGGAAAACTTCCTAAGACTCTCAAGGAAAAATCTGAAAAAGCCCATGCTCCTCTGGGTGAGAGCAAACCACATATTATCTCTTAAGAAAATGTGTAACAACATTCTGTGTTTCCACAGAACCTTGTGTTGGTAATGACTTTGTGTTGTGTGTTTATCCCACTCCCAGGTTTAGTTGACATGGGCCTTCAATCTTTGTAAAGGATTCCTCTCCTTTTTATTCTGCAGTCACCCCTATGTACTTATATAGCCTGGTGATACTCAATTTACAGAGATCCAGTTTATCCTGTGAATGTCTGTGACACTGAGTGGCCAAAATGGAATACGTTTAAGGTTCTGAATGCCTAGCTAGCTCTTATGGGCCCTTCAGCAAGGCCCTTAACCTTCAACTGAATAGCTAAATGTTATTATTCAAGTCATTTGCTACAGGTTGTCTAATGGATCCATTAAAACAGACATTAAATCTTGATGTTTATAACACTTGCCAGCAATATGTTACTTTTATATCTTCTATATAAACATTAGCAGAAGGATATTTTGTGTGATTTAGATTTCAGTTGAATCCTGAATCATGTTAAACAGCTGAATAAGACATGGTGAAGCCCTCCTGCAGGGCGTGAGACTGTTCTCCTCTGTCTCTGGCTCACAATAGCAAACTGGACACTAAAGCCATTCTACTCAGGGCTACTAGAGATTTTAAAAGAAACACACACACACACACACACACACACACACACACACACACACACACACACACACACACACACACACACACACACACACACACAGAGTGTGAAAGAGACCCACTGCAGTGGAATGTTTGCTGCAGGTCAGGAGTGACTCCTCCATTGTGTGCTGTCTGAAGAGGAGGTGAGGAATGCAAACTTCACAAGAGCAGAGAGCGAAAGAGAATGGACAGCAAGAAAAAGAAGACAATCTGCTAAAAATAGGAAGGACTAGAGGAGAGAGAGCAGGAGAAAGACTAGGAAAGGTTGAGAAGACGTATGAGAGAATGAGACGCGCTTCCAGATAGAGTTACACACTGTTTGTGTAAGTTACTATGACCGGCCCACACATGTCCATGAAGTGAAGCACCCTTATGTCAGTAATTATTCTCATTTACACCACACAGAGAAGTCCTACTGATGACCTGGCAGATCTCAGTGACCCAGCCTGGAGCATTAAACAAGCTGTAATTAATTACAGAATGTGCTTAGCTTATGTGATTTTCCGTGCCACATAGTTCTTTTTTATGAGGTCAAAGCAATTATAGGTTCAGCTTTAATGGGTTTCTCTATCTTGTTGCTCACAATGAGAAACTGCTATATAGTCCTGCTGGAAAATGTGGTAGATTCAGCAAATATTTCAAGTTTACCCGAATTTTCTCTCTGCTCCAACTACCTCTGCACTGAAACAGTTTAAAAGCTTCCTAAAAACCCCTCGTTGATGGCCTGGTCTAAGTATGTAAACTGATTTAGGTCATTTTTTGTCTTCTAGAGCAGAAACACTTATAAAAATGATTTGTGGACCTTTGTGCTTATCAAATGCAATTCGGAAACTGAACAACAAACATTTACAACATTTAGTACAACCCCAAAATAGGAGAAAGTTGGGACGGTAGGGAAAATGCAAATTAAAAGAAATATGCACTGTTTCTTTCGTTTCCTTTGACTTTTATTTCATTGCAGACAGTATGAACCCAAGATATTTCATGTTTTGTCTGGCCAAATTCATTTCGTTTGTTAATAAACATCCATTCCTGCAATTCAGGCCTGCAACACATTTAAAAAAAGTCAGGACAAGGGCAATTTAGATCTAGTGAGGTAAAAAAAAAAAAATGACGTGATTACAAACAGGTGATATCAACAGGTGATTATAATCATGATTCAGTAAAAAATCTATATCCAGAAAAGGCTGAGTCTTTGAGGAGTAAAGATGGGCAGAGGATCTCTAGTTTGTCAACAAATGTATGAGAAAATTATTGAAATGTTTAAAAACAATATTCCTCAAAGACAGCCTAGAAGGGAATTACATATTTCTCTCTCTAGAGTGCATAGGATCATTAAACAATTCAAGGAATCTGGAAGAATTTCAGTGTGTAAAGGGCAAGGGCACAAGCCTAAACTGAAGATCCGTAATCTCCAATCCCTCAGATGGCACTGCATCAAGAACCACCATTCATCAATAGCTGATAGAACCGCATGGACAAGGGATTACTTTGGCAAACCTTTATAAAGCACTACAATACGGAGTTACATTCACAAATGCCACGTAAAACTTTAATGTACAAAAACAAGCCTCATGGTAACAATGTCCAGAAGTGGAGTCGACTTCTTCTGTATTTTAATCCAAAGTTGCCTTTCAATTAAACTGAGCAGGTAAATGGCTTTGTTCCAGAGCCAAACATGGCAATGTACCTGGGATTTGAACTCACTCACTTCCCATTAGTAGTCATCAGTCTTAAGCACTGCCAGAGCGTCAGCGGGCAATGGATCCCAAGGCACGTAGTGGGCCTTTAACCCAGGACGTACTGGAAGGGAGTGAGGCCAGTAGAGGGGTGAATCAGGAAGTTTTGCACTATCACTGCCAAGAGAAGGAAGTGATTCCAGTCAGCCTGATCGTTCTGTAGAAGATGCATAGAAACTTACCCAGCTCCTGGTTGGTAGATTCAGACAGGTCATTAGACTGTGGGGGATATCTGGCGATCAATCTCTGACAAGACGTCTCCAGGAAGTCTGAAGTGTCAGAACATGTGCCAGAAGAGTTGCTCTGCAGTTTCAAAGGCTGAAGACATAGAGGGATGAACATGATTGGGAAAGCATTCGATGATGGTGAGCGTGGCTGTATGGTTGTCAGCTTTAGGGAGGACCAGTAACAAACTCCATGGAAGGATGAAGTTTGCATTCAAGATGTGTCTTAGACCATGGACTGAGCAAAAAGAGAGCAGGAAGTGATTACTATATGAATGTCTACTGCGATAGTCTCTCACCAGTATTTGCAAGCTAGGAGCAGCAGTGGTTTTGTCTCGCCTGGATGTCCAGTGCAAGATTATTGCATGAATGAATGAAGCAGAAAGCAGGCAGGATGGGCTCGGGCAGAATGGCTGCATCATCTTTGGTGGAGTAAAGGCAGGACAGGTCATCAGCTTTGAGATTTTTGGACAAGCGGGCCTGGTGGGGAGCATCTTCACAGAAAGGAGATGATCTGGACATGGAACATGCACTTTTAGATTCTATGAAAAGCTTTTGCTTGGTGAGGAGCCACAGGCCCTGACAGACGTGGCGAGTGTGAGATTCCAGAGTCAGGGAGTAAATTAGGATCTCATCGATGTAAGTAATGATGAGAGAGTCCAGCAAGTCAGGTACAGGGATTGGCATTGGAGTGTCTGAAGACACAGCATGGAAGCTCCTTCTGGAGATCCTCACATAGCCCATGGCAGAATAAAGAGGCTAGGGGTGCCTCCTTCCACCCACAGTCCATGACAAGAGTCCAGAATTCCAAGGTGTATTCTGCTGCAGGGCATGGTCCCAGAGCGAGGTAAAGCAGGAGCCCTCTGCTACTCTGACCACCATGAGGGTGATTGAAAACAGTGCAGAAAGCTTTGGTAAATAGTTTGAAGTTGCCTGTTTCCTCATTTGCCAGCCCCATACTTCAGTAGCCTAGGCCAGGGAATGACCAGTACCAGCAGGCACAAGAGGAATATTATGTGCTTTAAAAATATCTAGGCCAACAGCCAAAACTCCCTAAATATGATGAGGAAGAACCTTGGGAGAACCTAGACTCAAAAGCGACCCAACCTCCTTGGGAAGCATAGATGTTATATATAAGACATAAACTAAATTACCTAAATAATAAGTTATATATCCAGGAATCTGTTTTTAACTGCGCTTACTGTTTCTGTTTGGCATGTTCTCCTGGTGTCCATCTGCTCGGGGACTCATTTGGGGTCCTATTTGGGGTTAATCAAATCGCTTAGACGTGTGAACACGTGTGATGCCCTTCAACGGACAGACACCCAGGGCGTACTTCTGCCTTATGACCGGTATTCCAAGGATACATTTACAGTGTTTACCAAACACCCTGATCCAGAGCGACTTACAACTGATACACTGTACAATTTAAGCAATTGTGGGTTAAGGTGGTAACAGTGGCAGCTTGGCAGTGCTGGAACTTTCTGGTAAATTGTCCAGTATTTTAACCACCATGTCACCACAGTCTTTAAACAGAAACTATGATATAATTATCTTGTCTTGTTTACATTGCATCACATTTTCAGAATTCAGCAGGCGTTCTTACCCAGAGCAATGTACAACTGAAGGCCTTTTCACACGAAGTCCAAAAAAAACAAAAAAATGAATGTGATTTTTAACATAGTGGGACCTTCACACCAAGACTTCCTGTCTGCTTTTGCTTTAATTTATCTTCTTTTAGTGTCACAGATATTTCGCCGTGTCTTTTTCACATTGTCCACTTGCAAAAAAGTCAAGAGTGTAGATTAGTGCTGGAAGCTATAAATTGTGTTTTCTGTGGGCAGATTAGAATGCACTTAGATAAACACTTAGATAAAGAAAATGCTTTCATACAGTCACTGTGAGGTTTATCACCATCATTCCCCTCCTTTCAGCTATATTCCGCCAGATATTTTGTTTAATATCCATGTTTTTATAGTCAGCGTGTTGCTTGTCCTATAAGCTCTTGTGATCTGCTACTATCAGGATGAGCTGTTCTGCCTAACAACCGAGCTCTGATTGGTCAGCCTGATTTTAACACATCCGAACATTGCAGAAATTAGAACAGGCTCTGATTAAACATTTTCATGCAACATTGCAGTCCTTCAGTTTTGGACTCTGTGTGAAGGATGGCATTAATACATGTGTGTTCTTTTTAAAACTTGACGATCAGATTTTCATCAGTAAAACTTGGAATCAGTATGAAAAGGTCTTAATGGGACTGTGGTAGCCTAGAGGGTAAGGTACTGGACTATGGACCAGAAGGTCCAGGGTTCAAATCCCACCTCTGCCAAGCTGCCACTGTTGGGTCCTTGAGCAAGGCCCTTAACCCACAATTGCTTGGATTGTAAGACTGTATCAATTGTAAGTCGCTCTGGATAAGGGCGTCTGCTAAACGTAAAGGGTGGGCAACTAAGGGTTACCAGGGGCTTTGCTTAAGGTCCCAACAGTTGCAGCTTTGGCAGAGAGTCTTGATGCTAAGCCTTACATGCAGTAGTTATGCTGTACATATGCTATGCTCAGTAACAATAAAATAATTGTCAGTGCTCAATGTAGATTCCAAAATAAAGTCTAAAGTACAGTGGTTGATTTTAATAAATCACCATTGTTTACTGTGTTAACAATGATTGGTACTGAGAAAGAAAAAAGTGAGAAAATTGGCCCTTGGCCAAGAAGTTTCCCAGGATAGACCCATAAATGAACCTGAAATGCCAGAACTCACAACCTTTATTTCCTGGTGGAGACTGTACCAGTGTACAAATCTGACTATAATAAATAATGGCTAATTCTAAACACTGTTATATGCCCATGTTCTTGCCAACTACATATTGGGATTCCAGACTTGTGCTGTACAAGCCATATATTTAACTCACCATGCTTCTTCAACAGCAACTGGCAGTAAAATAAATGAGGGGTAAACTCATAGAATGGAATGAATGATTGAATTTAACCACTGCATGATAATGTGGTATTATCAGGAGTCTGAGATTGGGCGTGAGTAGGAGAAACAGTGAGACACTCTCCCACCGTCTGTACTGAAGTTCTGGAGAAAGAGCAGGAAAGTGTCTGAGAGTAAAGATTTATATGAGCAGGTGGTGAGAAAGCACAAACCAGGTCATTCAGAAGATAACGCTCATGTTCTCTCATGCACCAATCTATTTTCTTTTTCTACTTTTTACAAATGATTTGCAAATAATCCAATTTAGATTCAAACTGCAGATGTGCAATCATTATCTGCAGTGGTGTGAAGTCAGGCCATTCCATCCCTTCTAACTGTTCATGTCATGAATAAAGTAAAATCGAAAAGATAATTCAATTCAAAAGGCTACTCTGGGTTTTCGTAGCTGCCGTAGGACCCATATCTGACTGAGAGTGTTACTAACCAAACAAAACTGCTCGTTAGAATGGTTTCTGTCTACCTGCCTGCATGCCCCTTCTGATGATACAGCATTTTGAAGGGTTTGGTAATGTGAGTGTATTAACAGACAAGATATCTGACCAATCAGATTTATGATTTTCACTACTTCATTTACATTTACAGCATTTAGCAGACGCCCTTATCCAGAGCGACTTACAATTGATACAATCTTACAATCCAAGCAATTGTGGGTTAAGGGTCTTGCTCAAGGACCCAACAGTGGCAGCTTGGCAGAGGTGGGATTTGAACCCTGGACCTTCTGGTCCAGAGTCCAGTACCTTAACCAAACGCCTTACACAGAAAATTAAGCTTTGAAAAATAGGTGGGGGAATCCCTGATATGCACAGCCCACATATGTGAACCTTTGCTATCTGGTGTGACCCCCTTGTTAAGCAATAACTGCAGTTTCCACAACTGTTGATCAGTCCTGCACATCATCTTGGAGGAATTTTAGCCCATTTTTCCTTACAGAACAGCTTCAACTCTGGGATCTTTCATTTCAACATTTCTTTTAGAAGGTCAGAAACTTGACTTGGCCATTCCAAAACATCTTTATTCTTTTTTTAACAAACATTTGGTAGAACGACTTGTGTGCTAAGAGTCATTGACATGTTGCATGACCCACATTTCCTTGAGGTTCAGTTCATGGACAGGTCTCCTGACATTTCCTTTAGAAGGTGCTAGTATGATTCAAAATTCATTGTTCCATCCATGGTTGCAAATCATTCTAGCCCACATGCAGCAAAACAGGCAAAACTCATGATACTACAACCACCATGTTTCATAGATGGGGTCTTTGTTCATCAACAAAAAAAATAAAATGTAAAAAGGGTCTTGAAATTCTTCAGTTTGTATACAATGTGTTTGACTGTAGATTGGTGAACTCTTTCACCTGATTCGAATTCACCTTCAAATGAACTGCTAATCCTAGAGGTTCAAATACTTTTGCCACTCAGAGATATGTAACATTGCATCATTTTCCTCAATAAATAAGTGGCTAATATAATATTTTTGTTTCATTTATTTAATTGGATTCTCTTTATCTACTTTTAGGATTTTTGTAAAAATCTGTTTATTTTAGATCATATTTATGACCTTTGGACAGACCAAATCATGGAACATCATGTTGCCAGTCCTTTTTCCAACCTATCTTACCAATAGATGCCGATCCACTGTTATGATACATTCCTCCAAGTGTGCAACCTATTGTGTGTTGATTTCCGGCAAGTAACAAAACTAGGAATTGCATCTAGCAATCACCATTATTCAGAGCTGCTTAAAATGGATCTGAGCAGTTTAAAGTTAATGATCTTGCGCAGGGACCCAATTGGCAGCTTAGTTAAGCCTAGGATTTGAACTCACAACCTTTTAATTAGTAGTTAAAAGCCTTAACCACTGAGCTACCACCAACCTACAACAGTAATTTGACTCTGTTAATTTTAGGTGCTCAGAAACCCATTCCACAACTTCAGAAACCAATTTACTTCTAGGAATGTAGTTTAGAGAGCTATTATTCTGTGGACCTGGAACTACTGAAGTAGACCTTCCAATGGTGTCCATCACTGACTAATTGGGAGGTTGTGGTTTAAATCCCAGCTCAGATAAGCTGTCACTGTGTGCAATACCGTTAACATTCAAATGTTCATCTCAGCTGTAAGTCACTGTAGATAGAGGCGACTGATGAATGATCAACCTCCCTACCTGCATATAGAAAAACTGCTTACAGTTTGCACACCTTTACTAAAGCCTGTTTTATATCAGAGTTGGCAAAGCATGAGGGTAAAAGCAGAACATGGGTGTGGCATTTCAGTTTTTAAGCAGTGCCACGAGGCAGCACCTCATAGTATATGGTGTATGTTGTACTATTATTACAATACACTTTTAACACAGGAAACCAATAAAGATGTTCAGTAATACCAAAATACTCAGTGTACTATAGGATGGAGCCTTGTTTCCATTTTTGGGTTGGAAACATCTAGCAAATATGTATACAGTATATAGTCAAAAAATATTGTGGACACCCAAAATTACATTAGTATGGAGTTTGTTCTTTGCTGCTACAACAGCCTGCCTTTTCTAAGAAGGCCTTCTGAATTCTTTTTGCTGATCGCAGAAAGCTTTTAAAGTGTCATATTAAGATCCACAAGGTGTTCTGTACAACCCATTCTACTGCCACTGCTTGGCTGTGGAGATTCTGTGCTTGGATGCTTCATATTGTGAAGCTGTTAGCAGTGAGTGTGGGTGAAATAACAGATATCCCTCATTAGAAATGATGTCTATCTATAAGACCTATAAGAGTTGAGCTATTTTCCAAACAAATAATGTGCTGCAATGTAAAAAGGCCGAGAGAAGCTTAAAGTTAAGGTTGATCAACTGTCAACAGAATTTTACCTTTTGGATCCTGCACACATTTTGATTCTGGCAAGTAGATTCAGTTGATTCACTGCTCTGAGACTTGACATATTTTACTTTTCTAAGCAGCCTCCTCTCCTGTTCTGGCATGTTCCATCATTGAATAGGATAATGATCTAGTCCAGAACTGGAGAGTTGGACTAAAAGCTCATGTGGGGACAGAGTCCGTCCTTCAACCTCTCCCAATGTATCCCTCTTCCATAAAGCATGGGGGCTCCATTGTACACCTCTATGAACTACAGCACACCCACTGAAAGGATGGAAAGATGAGGATTGCTGCTGCACACCCAGACATGGTGCTTACTCTAAATGGCTAGGATACTGATACGACTTGATGGTATAAAGATAAGCGCAAATGTGTGTATGCAGGCTGTGTTAGATGGCAGAAACAGAGGTCACTGTGATCACATTACTCAGTCCTGCATCACAGGATTTCTCATGTTGCAGACACACTGCTCAGATAAAGTACCTGTTGTTTTCCCCAAGGTTTAAAATAATCCTCTGGTTTATCATGGTTTGTGAATGTTGAAAATGTTGCAAACCACCCCAATGAAGCAAATAAACAAATACTACCGTTTAAAAGGCTGATGTGACCCATAACCATGTGCTTTGCTATCCATTAAGACTGACTGATCTGAGTGTGTCTCTGATCATATACAGGTAAGCACTGCATATTGTCCATTAGGATAACGTCCATTCACATATATAGCCTTGGTCCGATAAAGTTATTATAATTTATTATAATTATTATTTAAGTATATCATTCATCATACATTATATATATACACCTGATATATATATATATATATATAGTTGTAGTTGTCTGGGTCTTTGTACATGTGGCAGTGAGAATACACTGTGCTCACTAGCTATAAAATGACTTGTGATCACTGAGTACAGCTCATTAAAGTGTCCGAAATAAAGCTTGAATATGAAGTTGATAGGTATAATAAAGCAGCAGTGTGACATTGATTATGATTTGATGCTGTGCAGAAGTAATTACAACATGGGTCCAAAGCCAATAAAAAGCTGAGAAAATCGTGTTCTCATAGTTAATGTGTGCAATTACATGCACTTAATAATCCGATAACTGCAGAAAATCAGATTTTGTCAGTAATCTGATCAACGATTATGCATGCACTTGATTGGATTGTGGTAGCCTAGCGGTTAATGTACTGGACTATGGACCAAAAGGTCCAGGGTTCAAATCCCATCTCTGCCAAGCTGCCACTGTTGGGTCCTTGAGCAAGGCCCTTAACCCACAATTGCTTGTCACTCTGTAAGTCGCTCTGGATAAGGGCGTCTGTTAAATGCTGTAAATGTAATAATCAGAATTATGAGAAACCTCTGGGTTTTCATGGGTCAGCCAGTAATCGGATTTCTACTTTGCAACCAGCCAATAATCTCACAGAAATATGTGACATAAACTTCAACATTTAATATTAAATAATCAAATTATTCATTTTCTCGATTATATACTGCATTTCAGAGTCTCCACAAGTGTTCGATAGCTGTTTCGCTGCATTTGGGTGTTTAATTCCCGGGTTGCCAGATCCCAGAAGAAAAAAACATCAGAGTCAATGGAAAAAAGAGGCCTAATAAGGCTAGTCTTTTAGAATAGGCGATCCTGACAAGCCTGTGAGGTTAGGAAATCAAGTGACTGGTATACATTCTATGAGTACTCCTATTACTGGGATAAAATCCAGCTGTTTCTCAAATTACTTAACCTGATTTCTAGATCGGAATATGCTGTTTACATGACCACTTGAATAATGCAATAACTACAGAAATCTGACTATGATCGGATTATTAAATGCACTCAATGTCTTCAATGTGGGAGAAATAAGGCAGTGCCAACTGGTCAAGGCCAGATGGCTGGATCTGAGCAGAAAGACATGTGGGGTGTAAGCAGCGGTGAACGCCTACAGAAAGTGGTCTGGGGACAGTCAAGCTATGAACTGGTTACAGCGTTTGGGCGACTAAGGCTCATTAATGTGTAGGGACAATGAAGGCTATTCACTCTGTTCCAAAGTGACAAAAGGGCTACTGTAGCACAAGACCATGCTGGTTCCAGCAGACATACATCATAACACACCCTGCTGTGCAGTTGCAGACCGGTCAGTGTCCTAACCATGTTAACCCTTGTCCACTGTCAAAATGCCTACAGGGGGCATGCAAGATTTGGAACTGGATGATGGAGCAATGGAAAAGCCCATGACCCCAGTTTTCCTTTCCATCATGTGGATGGTTGGGTTCGTGTGATGGCATCAGGAAGCTGACAACTGCGGGAAGCAGACAAGCCAGTGGAGGAAGTTTGATGTTCTGGGTAATGTTCTGCTGGGAAACCCCGGTTATCGACATTCAAGTGGATGTCAGTTTTAAGGTGGCGACAAAGTTTTGATCTGCATACGCTATAGCTGGCAGTTGCTCGCTGACTTGTTTAATTAACCACAAAACAAGGACAGAGTGGGACCATTTGCTTTAGCTTATTCACTTATTTATAGGGATTCCTTGGTAATTAAGCCTAATTCAACAAGATGCAAAAAGCTGGCCAAATGATTAAAGCAGACAGAAGCCAGAACTATCTGCAGGTTGCCAGAGCTTTGAGTTATATCCTGTTCTATTATATGTCTACAGGTGAGCCAGGTAATAATTCTGGATAATCTCAGTTTAAATAAAAGCGGAACTATTTTTCTGTCACCAAGGTGAGAAAATGGTCAGAAGCCAGAGAGGTTTGCTCAACTAACACTGAAATGTGATTCGCATGCACGGGCTGTGCAGTTTGCCTTGTGCAAATACTAGCAAGACTGACTTTGATAGAGATTGATTATTTATTAACAAAGCGTGTGAGCAAGTCTTTCAGGGACTCCCTACTTGCTGCTGATCATAGGCACATTATTCAGATCGGGGCATGTCGAGACAGAGATGAAACGAGGCCGCGCTGTCTGACTGGAGCCAGCGTCCACCGTCTCTATGGACCAAAATTAGGCACCGCCCTGAAGCGGGCTCTGCTGAAACTGACCGTGACCATAATGGATTGCCGTAGGAAGATGAAGCAGTTCAGACTGACAGTGAGAATTTCTCAGACTGATGATTACACTCTTAGTAACTATCTGCTAAAACCAGTAAGGAATGTGGGCCCAAACTCAGGAGAGCTTAGTGAGGACTGGTGAGAGCATGTGTGAGGCTTTTCTGTTTGCTCAGTGGATCACCTCAAATCTGTGTGGAATAGCTCTATAGCGGTCTGCTCTGTCATTGGCCCTTTATGTGTCCCAAGACTTCCCCTCACATTCCCTGCTTCCACAGTTTGAGCTACGGGTGATCTCTTTCACGCTTTAATGCAGCATTCAGAACTCGTTTAGCCAAGACTGGTTAGTTAAGGCTATGCTCTGTAGAAAATTGCTAGAGTGATTTTTAAGAATTCAAACTTGAATTCAACATTTCAATTGGAGCAGAACCAATTCCAAATCTACAGTGTTGCTTGAAAGTTGTAAACCCTTTAGAATTCTTTATATTTCTGCATAAATATGACCTAAAACATCATCAGATTGCCACACAAGCCATAAAAGTAGATAAAGAGAATCCAGTTAAACAAATGAGACAAAAATATTATACTTGGTCATTTATTTATTGAGGAAAATGCTCCAATATTAGTGAGTGCTTTCAGTATCTGGTGTGGACAACCCCGTGCAGCAATAACTGCAACTAAACGGTTCCTGTAACTGTTGATCAGTCCTGCACACCGGCTTGGAGGAATTTTAGCCCATTCCTCCATACAGAACAGCTTCAGCTCTGGGATGTTGGTGGGTTTCCTCACATTATCTGCTCGCTTCAGGTCCTTCCACAACATTTCCATTGGATTAAGGTCAGGACTTTGACTTGGCCATTCCAAAACATTAACTTTATTCTTCTTTAACCATTCTTTGGTAGAACAGCTTGTGTGCTTAGGGTCGTTGTCTTGCTGCATGACCCACCTTCTCTTGAGATTCAGTTCATGGACAGATGTCCTGAGATTTTCCTTTAGAATTTTCTGATATAATTCAGAATTCATTGTTCCATCAGTGATGTGTTGGAGAGCAGTGGCTTTCTCCCTTGCAACCCTGCCATGCACACCATTGTTGTTCAGTGTTCTTCTGATAGTGGATTCATGAACATTAACATTAGCCAATGTTGAGAGAGGTCTTCACTGCTTAGAAGTTACCCTGGGCTCCTTTGTGACCTCACCAACTATTACATGCTTTGCTCTTGGAGTGATCTTTGTTGGTCGACCACTCCTGGGGAGGGGTACAATGGTCTTGAATTTCCTCCATTTGTACACAATCTGTCTGACTGTGGATTGGTGGAGTCCAAACTCATTAGAGATGGTTTTGTAACCTTTTCCAGCCTGATGAGCATCAACAACTCTTTTTCTGAGGTCCTCAGAAATCTTTGTTCATGCCCTGATACACTTCAAGAAACATGTATTGTGAAGAGCAGACTTTGATAGATCCCTGTTCTTTAAATAAAACAGGGTGCCCACTCACACCTGATTGTCATCCCATTGATTGAGAACACCTGACTCTAATTTCACCTTCAAAACCTTCAAACTGCTAATCCTAGAGCTTCACATACTTTTGTCACTCACTAATATGTAATATTGGATCATTTTTCTCAATAAATAAATTTTCAAGTATAATATTTTTGTCTCATTTGTTGAACTGGGTTCTCTTTATCTACTTTTAGGACTTGTGTGAAAATCTGATGATGTTTTAGGTCCTTCCTGGTCATGGCCACTGGGGCTCATGCACTTATCCTCGGAGAGCACAGGATTCAGGCATAAGGACAGGACGCCAGTTCATCGCAGGGCTGGCAGGGGTCTGCATGTGTTTTCTGCGCACCAACCCAGGACCCAGATCCCAGTTGTTTCACACAGCAATTAAAAATATAATGTGATATAGCGCATGTAAATCATTTCTTCATTAATGACTTTATCCTGATCAGGGACACAATTGATATGGGGTCTCAGAACTGCTACACATCTGTCTTAAATCTAATGAGTTCGTGCACACAATGAAACACATTGCAAGTCAATATGTGCATAAATGTCACATCCATAAGTCACTGCTCATCCTTGGGACTTTGCTTAGAACCTTCATAAAAAAAAAGTAAAATCATGAGCACACATTGCTATTCACATATGCTTGTTATTAAGCTTAATGCAAGATGACCCTTTGCCTTGTGGACTGTGTATCTTGACTAGGAGCCATTTCCTTTAAGACGTAGCACTCTGAATAACTTCACATTTAAATCGTCCCAGTAGAACTTCACTTTGAGCTGTTGAATGAAGGAATAAAAGAGGCTGTGGGACTAGATAGAACATAGATCACTTCTTGTCTTGTCCTCGCTGATGGAACAAAATACTGTATGTACTACATTCAATCTATTAAGATCCGGACATTTCCAAAGAATGAGAGTACTTCAGCAAAGAATTATGTTTTCTCATGTAATCTTTCAATTAAATAAGTACATTTAACAACATTTGTTCCAAATTTACTGTAGATTTTTCAAATGTGAGTTTAATTCTTAGCTGTGGCACAGCAGGTAGTGTTGCTGCTGCATGTCTCCTGGAGATGAAGAAGTCATACTTTGCCTCTAATTGAGGGTTTATGCTGTATTAAAAATTTTAAGAAAAAGAAAATCAGAAAAATCACTGTCTGTAGGCTACAGTAGCAAGTGTTTAGAGTGACCTCACTCCTTACACTTGAAAATAGCAGCATCTGGCAGATTCATCGGGATTGCCAAGTTAACCCTTCTTCATTCTGAAGAAGGGTAGTCAACCAAAGAAACCACATTTTTTGGGGGGAAGGAGGTCACACTAATACTGATTTTTGTCTGCAGGAGCCATTTTGTGTAATAGAGAGACTGAAAATATTTGTATATGGTCATCATGACAATTGCTCCAACAAACAACAACAAATCTAATGGGTCTAGTCTAATATATACAGTGGGGCATAAACTACTAGTTAGCCACTGATTGTGCAAATTCTCCTACATTAGAAAGAGATCCCAAACACACCGCTCGGGCAACGAAGGAGTGGCTCCATAAAAAAGCATTTCAAGGTCTTGGAGTGGCCTACCAGTCCTCCAGACCTCAAAACCCATAGAACATTTGTGGAGGGGGGAGTTGAAAGTCTGTGTTGCCCCAAACATCACTGCTCTAGAGTGGAGATATGCATGGAGGAATGGGCCAAAAATACCAGCTACAGTGTGTGCCAACCTGGTGAAGGGGACTTACAGGAAAAAGTTTGACCTCTGTCATTGCCAACAAGGTTTATGTTACAAAGTATTGAGTTGAAAACTTTTGTTATTGACCAAAACTTATTTTTCCACCATAATTTACACTTAAATTCTTTAAAATCCGACAATGTGATTTCCTGGATTTTTTTTCTCATTTTGTCTCTCATAGTTGAATGTGTACACACACCTGTATATTGCGTAACCATATTGGTGAGTTCTGTGAAACTGCACAGTATGCAAACCATATTATATACTGTACCTCAGCAAAGCTATATATAGATTACTGTAGAAGTACCGACATTGACTAAACAGCCCAAGATATTTTTAATTAAGATTTATTAATGTCAACATTGACACCACTTCATGTCGTTTTTCTATATATTTTTTTATTATTAAAGATGGAAAAATCACTTCACTGTAAAAGCTCACTCTGCTCCTTCTCACACCTTGTGCATTTCATGGATTTGGAATGGTCTTTATGTGACAAATTGAAACATATTTCCTGCTGAAAGATGCAGAGGTTTTTCCTCCTCTTGTTTCTGTAGTTGGGTGCGTTGGATGCTAGTTCTACTTATTCACCTGTTTTCCCCTCCCAATTCGTCCTGTTTCCTCTGGAAATTTTTGTGTACTTCTCTACAATTTTTATCTGCTGGTAATATAAGCAGTGCTGTCTGCTCATCTCCATACTATCTGATACTTGGCCGCTCTTAAATTTAAGAGATTTTATCTGTAACTTTCAAGTTCAACCATCAGCTCAAAAGTGCATTTTAGCAGTCTAAAGATCCACAGGCTGCCTTCCCACGAATGGTTCATATATCCAGGTAACGACCCCAGGTCTGTTGTCCATCACTAAAGATGCGTTTCAGTGATAGTGGAGTAATGGTCCTGTTGCAGAAAGTGCAGGGATTGCACTACATGTATGAGAGAGAAAGACTGGCCACAGGGATTAAAGTAAATAAAATTATTTTAAAAGTCAATGAGTAAATGTAATTCATCTTAATTTTGTAGTTCTACTGTACAGTGTTAGGCTGTAGTCCATCTGTTGCTCTGCATATTTTATATTCCCCTTTCACCCTTTCTTCAATGGTCAGGACTCACAGAACCATGGAAGATAAGGTACTATTTGGGTGGTGGATCACTCTCAGCACTGCAGTAACGCTGGTGACGTGGTAGTGTGTGTTGCTCTGGAATGAGTGGATCAGACATTGCACTCTTTATGAAGTTTTTTAAACACTTCAGTGTCACCGCTGAACTAGTCGAGCAATCAAAAATATCTAGCCAACTAGTTCAGCAACCAGAAATATCCAGCCAGAAGCATCCTGTGATCACTGATGAAGGATTAGAGGGTGACTAACACAAACTGTGCATCAACAGATGAGCTACTGTCTTTGACTTTACATTTACAAAGTGGACCAACGTGGTAGGTGTCTAATAGAGGTTACAGCTAGTGGATACAGTATTTAGAAACTCCAGCAGCACTGTTGTGTCTGATCCACTCATACCAGCACAACACTGGTGTCACTGTAGTACTGACAATGGTCCACCACCCAAGTAATACTTGCCCTGTGGTGGTGCTGCTCACTGAAGAGCAGGGTGAAATGTAGCTAACAATGTATTGAGAGCAAAAGATGGACTACAAGCTGTGGAGGAGCTGATAAAATGTATGAAGAGTCTGAAAACAAGGAGGTGGTCTTAATGTTCTGGATGATTTACATTTACAGCATTTAGCAGACACCCTTATCCAGAGTGACTTACAAATTGATACAGTCTTACAATCCAAGCAATTGTGGTTTAAGGGTCTTGCTCAAGGGCTCAACAGTGGCAGCTTAGCAGAAGTGGGATTTGAACCCTGGACCTTCTGGTCCATAGTCCAGTACCTTATCCACTAGGCTACCACAGTTCCTGGATGATCGGTGTAAAATGTAACAAAGAGAGTAGACTGGTGGGATATAATATCACAGTGGTTTGCAGACCATGTCTTGTATTTCCTATAATGCACAGCAGGGCCAAGAGACCTGACAATATGCATTCATTCATGGTTTTGTCTGCTTAATCCTAGTCAGGGTTGCAGGAAAGTCGGTGCTTTGTTGGCAACACAGGGCGCAAGGCAGGAACAACCCTAGAGAGGGCGCCAATCCATCATAGGGCACATGCACTCATACATTAAGGGCTCTTTGGAAACACCAATTAACCTAACACACTTTGGAATGTGGGAGGAAACCCATGTGGACACGGGGAGGACATACATACTACATGTAGGTGGAGCCCAGTGTCCAGAGAACCGGAAATCTTGAAGCTAAGAGGCGACAGCGCTAACCACTGCACCAACATACCACCCAACATGACAATAGGATCATATAATAGTCTTGTTATAAGTGATGTATGAAGAGTATAAAAAGTAATTTTATAACACTCTTAGGTTCCTTATCAATCATAGCAACACATTGTAACAAATCTAGGTCTCAGCTGTTGGATATATGTCTTGCTAAATATTTGTAATGTTGAGAGAACAGTGACCACTACCCAACCCTGCAAATTGGCATAACGTCTAGATCACTATTACAAAATGCATCCTTTAATTTTCTATATTTCTGCATAAATGTGACCTAAAACATCATCAGATTTTCACACAAGTCCTAAAAGTAGATAAAGAGAACCCAGTTACACAATGAGACAAAAATATTATACTTGGTCATTTATGTATTGAGGAAAATGATCCAATAGTACCATATTAGTGAGTGGCAAAAGTAGGGGAACCTCTAAAAATTAGCAGTTAATTTTGAGGTGAAATTAGAGTCAGGTGTTTTCAATCAATGGGTATGCATATCAATCAGGTGTGAGTGGGCACCCTGTTTTATTTAAAGAAACAGGGATCTACCAAGCCCCTGCTCTTCACAAACGTTTGTGGAAGTGTATCATGACACGAACAAAGAAGATTTCTGAGGACCTCAGAAAAGGAGTTGTTGATGCTCATCAGGCTGGAAAAGGTTATAAAAAACCATCTCTAAAGAGTTTGGGACTCCACCCAAATCCAACAGTCAGACAGATTGTGTACCAAATGGAGGAAATTCAAGACCATTGTTACCCTCCCCAGGAAGTGGTCGATCAACAAAAGATCGCTCCAAGAGCAAGGCGTGTAAATAGTTGGTGAGGTCACAAAGGAGCCCAGGGGGGAAACTTACTTCTAAGCAACTGAAGGCCTCTCTCACATTGGCTAATGTTTAATGTTCATGAGTCCACCATCAGAGAACACTGAACAACAATCGGGGTGTTGCCATGGTAGGGTTTACAGGCGTTTTTGGGGTTGGTATCAAGGAGAGAGGAAATGGGGAAACAGTTATTAAGAAATTATTAACAGCAAATTAAGCAAGGGAGAAAAGCCAAATGCCTCTCCAAAAAGAACCATGCTTGCTCATCTGCAGTTTGCTAAGATCACGTGGACAAGCCGAAAAGGCTACTGAACAGAATGTTTTGGTGGACAGATTAGACCAAAATCGAACCTTTTGGGTTAAAAAAAAGCCGTGATGTTTTGGAGAAAGGACAACACTGAACTTCCAGCATAAGAAACTTACACTGCATTCCAGCATAAGAAACTTATCCATCTTGAACAGGGTGGGTTGTTAGTATCATGGTTTGGGCCTGTTTATGCTTGCATCTGGGGCCATGAAACGCTTGCCATCATTGATGGAACAATGAATTCTGAATTATATCAGAGAATTCTAAAGGAAAAGTCAGCACAGAGAAATGCCTACATTTTTCAGTCTACCCCTTACTTTTATTAAGTGGCAGGAAAAGAGGGGTGAATATAAGCTGGGGGCGTGGTGCTCCGTCCCGGTGTTGTGTGAGACAGCTGGGTCGGGGAAGGGCGGGGACGTGTATAGAGGGGAGTCACATCCCATGGCTAAGGTAGGGATAATCCGAAGGGACGCTCCCCTGGTAGGGGGGCGGGATAGGCAAAGGATAGGACCCGCTGGTTGACAGGGATTGCGTCCCAATTACCGTGCTTTACTTTCTTTTTTCCTATCTCAATTCTAGGTTTCCGCTTCCGGCTTTCTAGTTTTGTAAAGCATTCCCACATCGTTTTTTCTGGAGAGAAGAGGTAAATGGTAGAAAAGGAAAGTCTTAGGTGGGTGCTAACCTGCGATAAGGCCAGGACTCCTTCTAGGATGGAATATATAGGGGTCGATAATGGAAATAGAATACGTGTTTTAAGTGGATAAACGTTGTGCCCTTGAAGGCGATCAACTACAAAAAGAGCGTGATAAGGGGGAATCCTTCAGGATATGAGAAAGAGAAGCGGCGGGGATAGGATAGAAATAGAAAAAGACAAGAGATGCGAAAACCTAAAAGCAAAGTGGAAAAAAAAGTATAGGGGGAAAGTCAACGAAGATGGGAAAGGGAAAGGGTTGGCGATACCCGAATTGGCCAAGTCAAAAGTCCCTGACTTAATCCAATGGAAATGTTGTGGAAGGACCTGAAGCGAGCAAGCTAATGTGAGGAAAACCCCACCAAACATCCCAGAGCTGAAGCTGTTCTGTATGGAGGAATGGGCTAAAATTCCTCCAGGGCCGGTGTGGCAGGACTGATCAACAGTTACAGGAAACGTTTAGTTACAGTTATTGGTGCACCAGGGGGGTTACACCAGATACTGAAAGCAGCAGGTTCACATACTTTTGCCACTCACTAATGTGGAATACTGGATCATTTCTCTCCATAAATAATGACCAAGTATAATAGTTTTGTCTCATTTGTTTAAAACTGGGTTCTCTTTATCTACTTTTAGGACTTGTGTGAAAATTCTGATGACGTTTTTAGTTTCATATTTTCTTATGGTTCCATCTTCTGGGGTTTATATATTTTCTCCATTTACAGTTTTTTGGACACATTGCATGATGGCACATTCTGAATTTGTACAACTTTAATTTAATCTATTACATCTAGTTTTACACCTCTACTACTACCCTGTTTTATTATTCTTTGCAGTATTTGCGCCTCTGCAAAAACAAATTTCTCTACTTGGACCACTTGAGTGAGAAAATGAACTGATCAATACAGAAATGCACTGATTTCGTAGTCATCACCGTGGTACAATTTACATGCCTGCCGGATGGATGTAAAGACTTGCGGTTATGAAATCTTTGCATTAAGTGAATGTGTGCAGTCTGAGGCGCTCCTCATCCTGGGTTGTCCGTAGGAAGGGAGAGAGGAGGGAGAGAAGTTTTGGGGAGGGTGCGAGTGAACTGAGTGAGAGAGTGTGATGAGAGAGAGAGAGGAAAGATAGGAGTGTGGGGGATGTGAAGAGAGTGGAGAGTACAGCGCGCTCGGAAACGAGAACACAAAAAAAGTCCGGGCATATCTTTCATCATCCACGTTTTTGCAAGCGCATGGCTTGCAGCGCGGCAGCGCCTGTAATCTGCGTCTGCTGTTAGATACGCGGGGCTGTGCGCTTTTAAAACCATGAACATAGGAACCGGGAGGCAGGAGACGGTGGTGTTCTGACTCTCCTCGCCGTCTTACACACCACCGCAGCCACCACATGCAGGTAAAGTAGACTACCAAGTCTGGAAAGGTGTAATGTTCTGTGGGATGGAGCCCGCAAGGTTTCCCTAAGTGGGAGCAACGTGTTTTAAAAGGCTCAAGTATCCAGTGGTATAAAGTGTGGCTCTTTGGGGGGGCTCTTACAGTTGCATGAAGGCAGTAATTACTTCTTATGGTGAGACTTGATGGCTAACTATCTAAGAGTAAAGTTTGGGGGGCTGTATTAGGGTAAAGTGTCTGTGTGATCTGGGGTTGCAACGGTGAAAAACTTTACCTTGCGCCGAACTTTACCTTTGTTTAGGCATTTGGATGCATTTTTTTTTTTTCATTTTCTTTAATTCTGAGTTTTCAGTATGGTGCCATCTACTGCCAATCCAAGATTTACCAGATTTGAAGTTTCCTAATCATAATTAAATGATTTGATATAGAAGCAATTATCAGGTAACTTGCGTGGTCCATTGAATTAAATTATTTGGAAACCGGACTTTAAAAGTGTTATATCTAATAGAGTGGTATATAGCCTACGTATATGAGTTTCCAGTTCATTAGGAGTACTGTAATTGACTTAACCATCTGGCAACCAGTGCACCCCTTGAACACAAGCTATTCCACCTCAAATAGGCTTAATTTCAGACTGTTTTAATATAATTGATTATTTCCTAATTGTTAACCTATTTAATTGTATAATGTTGGACACTAGTGGTTCTTATTGGCTCTTGAAAAGAATTAAGTAAAGGTTGAAGATAACTGCAATAAAAGGCTAAGCACTAACAAGAAAAAACTTTTTTAAGCTCCATCACTTTGCATACAGCTCGTTGGAATCTGTTCGATGGAAATATGGATTATGCTGAATTTAGTAGATACAGCATTACTGATAGTCTACATAGATCTTTGTTTTCAACATCTACCCGTCTACCTGGTAAGCTATTAATCCGTTGGTGTGACCAGAGGCAGCTACATAAAATTTCTGCAAACATTTTTGATGTGCGTTTGAGTGCCCGAGTCGGTTCTTTGTGAATGACTCTTTGAAGTGATTCACGATTCACAAGAGCTAATATGGTGTGATTGATGTATTTTAAACTGCTCAGATATTGTGCGAATTATGTCTTTTGAACTTTGCCTTTCATTATATTGTTCAGCCTGACTTATAACCCACTTGTAACCAGTCAAAATTGCTACAATCAGTGAGTAGGATCTTAAAGTGATTGTTCTATGTATATACAGGGTAGCCTAGGCTACAATCGAGACCACTTTTTATCTTATAAACAGGAGTTTCTTCTTGGCCATAAATACAGGTTATTTTAGAAGTAATCATTTGAAACCGTGAATGCAGGTTTGTGTTGGAAAATTGTAGTATGATTCTGTTCTGGGTGGTGAGTAAACAAAAGATTGGAATCAGTAAATTGTGTTAAATTAGATTTAAAGACGAACATCTCTGGCAGGGGATTTGTGACCTCTCAGTGGCAACACAAATGTTAGTACCTGTCCCCAGAGATCACATGGCACAGGTGTAAACATGCCCTGCATACCTAGGACTGTGGTGGCTTAGTGGTCAAGGTACAGCATTGGGGAGTAGAAGGTCCAGGGTTCAAATCCCACTTCCACTCTCCTGTGGTTGGGCTGCTACATAATGGGTCAAACCTAAAACTGTGAAATGTTAAAGATCTTAACAATAAATCGCTGAGCAGAGAATTAGCAAAAACTAAGAAAATGCACACCTGCGACCTGTGGCACCATTTGCTCATGGCTGCAGTGAACTTCTGGTTTGAGGGAAAAGCTGGACACAGGGAAATTCACTCATGTAGTCTTATTGTACACAAATATCAAATCATGGAAAGATTAAAATGTTTGATATAAAACTCAGTCTTGCACATGTATGCGTGTTCAAAATCTTCCAAAATATCCTCTGTCTTGCTTTTCTTAAAAGATAAGCTGTTAGTTGGTAATCTACCACACCTGATGCAGCCCATCACAAGCCTGAAAGAAAACAAGCTCTTATATAGAAGTGAGTTCATGATTTGAGTTGCATGGTGATGGTCCAGAGCGTTGTCGTTGAAGACCTGGTGTGAAATGCAACAGTGAATGCATCTCGATTACCATTAAACATAGATGAAGAAGAGTCAATTCGTGAGGAGTCCTTTAAGCTGCTGGTACTAGTGAGCTGAATCATGTTAATCAAATTGTGACAAAGATCAAATATTGTTGCTAATTCTCTGCCCAATGATTTGTTGTTAGGAGCATTCATATTTTGCAACTTTATGTTTGATCCATTTCTTTTCCCAGGAGTGTAGTTGTACTAATTCCTCACCATGATTCACTGTGAAAAGTCAAGTTAAGTCAGATTTATTTATATAACACTTTTTACAATGGAGCATTGTCTCAAAGCAACTTTACAATCCCACATTCAGCAAGCCTATGGTGACAGTAGCAAGGAAAAACTCAATTAATGCTTTGGAGTATAGGACCCTTGCATAAAGTTGTCTAAAGAGAAGCGATCATGTGTAATTTTTCAATAAGCCAATGCTCCTTCTCACCACCAAGAAGTGACTTGAGAACAAGTCCATCAGGCTCATGTTTCTGGCCTGGTCAGTGTCCAGGATTTGAACCCTACAGAGAGTATTTGGGAAACATTTTTCAATTACTTGTCAGCTGTTGAGGCCATTACCATTGAGTGGAACAACACTGCTTTCTGTAAAAGGCTTTCTGCAAGTTTACCCACAAGATTTAAACACTTAAGGAAACCAGAGGGAAAGAGTATACTATAGTAAATTCTTTTTTCCATTAGTTTAATTCTTGCTAAATATTTTGCAATTGTTTCTTTAGGCTATTTTTTGGCCAGATGTGTACATGTAAACCTACAGTTGAAGTCTTCTAAAATACACTCAGCACTTTATAAGGAACACATTTACACATACTGATTTATGCAATTATCTAATCAGTTAATGATGTGGCAGCAGTACAATATCATACAACCATGGAGATACAGACCATCAGCTCGAGGAAATGTTTAAAACAACTGTCAGAATGGTATAAAACATGTGATCTCAGTGATTTTTACCATGGCATGATTGTTGGAACCAGACAGGTCTGAGTATTCCCATAACTGTCGATCTCCTGGGATTTTCACACATATCAGTCTCTAGAGTTTACTCAAACTGCTGCAAGAAACAAATCCAGTGAGTGGCAGTTCTGTGGATGGGAATGCCTTGTTGATGAGAGATGTCAACACAGAATGGCTAGACTGGTTTGAATGGACAAAAAGTACAATTTTTGGCGAGCTGAAGACCATAGATTGATGGATTAAGACCATGTTGGGTTATTTCTGTCAGCTGATAACAGAAAACTGAGACTGCTGAGGGCACAGACACAAAATTGTCAGAAGACTGGAAGTCTGAATCAATCTTGATTTCTGCTGAGGCATGGATGGTATGGTCAGAATTTGGTACTGACAGCATGGCTCCATGGCCCAGGCTGGTGGAGGTGGTATAATGGTGTGGAAATACATTAATGGAACACTTTGGTCCCGTTAATGCCATTCAGTCATTACTTGAATGCCATAGCCTAATTAGAGTATTGTTGCTGCCCTTCTAATGGCTACTTGAAGCATGATAATGCACCATATCACAAATCTAATGTCATCTCAAACTTGTTTCTTGAACATGACAATGAGTTCAGTGTTCTTCAGTGGCCTTCCCAGTCACCGGATCTGAATCCAGTAGAATGCTTTTGGAATGTGATAGAATGGGAGATTCACATCACAATAGGGCAACTGAAAAATCTACAGGAATTGTATGACGTAATATAGAGCAGAATTTCAAAAGAATGTTTCCAGTATTTTGTGGAATCCATGCCATGAAGGATCGGGGCTGTTTTGAGAGTAAACTATTAGTATAGTGTTCCTAATCAAGTGCTTGGTAGAGGTAACTCAAGGTGTTTACTTGGAACTGGATATGTTTCTCTAAGGCATAAGGTTGCTGGTTTAGTTTGATTCCAACTTGCTTGTGTAATTGTACATTGCTTGGGTAACCAGCATTATTACACTTTATTGCAGATTTTCCTGCACTAAAATCACAGTGTTTGATCATACATCTGGATATTGAGGTGTGTTTTGTGAGATTCCTACTAGCACTTAGCTCTGGCAGAGACGGCAGAACCAGTGATTGCATGACTAAAATAACATATTATAATTGCTATATATAATTATGAATGCTTACAGGGACCAGAGAGTGTCTGGAATTGGGGGTACTTTTACCCTTTCAGTGACAGCTTAGGATCAACTTTAACTTCATGCACTCTATAAAGTTGATACCAAGAATGCTCAATTTGTATTTAGGGGCCCAAAATGTACCAATAAAATATCTCCCAGACCACGCTTTAATGTTGTTTGCACCAAATTCTGACCCTACAATCCAAACATACAAATATCACAGCAGACTTTGAGACTCGGCAATGTTTTTCCAATCTTCTATTGTCCAATTTTGGTGAGCCCTTGCGAATTGCAGTCTCAGTCACTTGTTTTTTGCTGATAGGAGTGGCACCCAGTGTGATCTTCTGCTGCTGTGGAATATCTGCTTCAATATTCAATGTGTTGTATGTTCAGAGATGCTCTTCTGCATACCTCAGTTGTAACAAGTGGTTATTTGAGTAGCAGGGACTGTGGTGGCTTAGTGGTTAAGGTACTGGACTATGAACCATAAGGTCCTGGGTTCAAGACAAACCTCTGCCAGGCTGCCATTGTTGGGTGCTTGAGTCCCTTAACCCACAATTGCTTGGATTGTAAGACTGTATCAATTGGAAATCGCTCTGGATATGGGTATCTACATAAATGTAAATCTAAATTTGAGTTATTGCTGCCTTTCTATCAGCTTAAACCAGTCTGGCCATTCTCCTCTGACCTTTGGCATCAACAAGACATTTTTTTCCATTTTCTCTTTTTCAGACCATTCTCTGTAAACCCCAGAGATGGCTGCACATAAAAACCCCCCAGCAGATCAGACTAACCTGTATAGCCCCAACAACCATGCCATATTCAAATTTACTCACATTTACCCCGGTTGCCTTGAACTGCACCAGAGCGCGATTGTCCCTCCACCCTTAAATCACCTTGAACTTCACCAGGTCGTCTTGACCATTAACCATGGAGTTAGCAGGTTGGCATGACTGCAGACATTTCTGGTGCAGGCCTTTCTGATGTGAGGGTAAACAGATCTACAGGCTCTCAAGTGGCAAATCTTTCTTTGGTTTAACCCTGTCATCAGGGGATTGGGAGAGTCTATAAAAACCATGCATCAACCATTTGTGGTTGATAATTCAAGAGATCAGATATTGCCCTGTCCTCTGGGTGGGAGAAATGGCTTTAATTCTTCCTTTGTGAAGTTAGTGTGACACTAACCAAACAAGTGTGTCTGGTTGTGTCTACACATACAGAAGAGAGCATTAAGCATACTCCTTTGTCCATAATCAACTGCCCTATGATGTGGCCTGGTTAGCAGTCAGATTTCATATATCTTGGAGCAGCTTGCGCTGGGAAAACCCAGACAGGAGTGGGGATTGTATAAGGAGAAAAATTGTGATCTGCGCTGTAGTTTTTGAACATAGAATCTTCTAGAAATTTCTGCTTGTATAGCTGCACATTGAATAAATGTAGATAAATGTACTTTTCATAGTCATGGTCAATACTGTAAAGAACGGTGGTCCCGAAAGCATCCCATGTCTCTATTTCTGTTACAATTTTCTGATCTGTCTTTTTCCCTTTCCTTAAGTCAGTTGATCTGATCAACTTAGATTGATGTTTTGTCTTTCATATCATTTGCTAAATCTTTACTTCCTTTATATCAGTATTTAGCATACTTCTTCTACCCTAGTAGTGTGATAGACTGAAATTCAGGCATGTGTGACCACCCCTTTTCTCATGGTCTGGTGCAGGCCCCCATGGGAGAACAGCAGTGCATGTTTCTCTTTGATCATATACCAATATACGCAAATGGACAGGATCAGGGGAAAAGAGGAAACCTATGGGAGGATGAAGGCTACTGCTCAGAGCTGTGGGAGATGCCTTCTAATGGCGTCACTGTGCCTTTGGTCCCATTTTCCTCCCCCATTTTCCTTTTGTAACATTCTGGTGGAACCAGCGCATACATTGTAAGCATGGATAACAGTCGGCAGCTTAATGCGGCAAAGCTCTGCATTTCAACTTCTGTATTTCAAGCAGTGGTATAACATCTGGTCTGCAGAGGCAAATAGCCTCTCTTCATACACACACCCTCATTCTCTTTATTGTGAGTCTATAGCCTATAGTCCTCACTATAGTCTTCCATAAACAAATATGGTTTTATGTTTTGAATGAATTCCACTTTCAACATTGGCACTGTTTTTAAATTCAGTATAGAGCAATTACGGGAAGGGGAATCCAACTAAGTCATGGAGAACTGCTCCCTCCAGACCTCTCACAGAGCCACCATTGCAATGAGACACTTGCAGGGAAGGACATTAGACATGATCCATGTCCATGCAATCTGGGACCCTTGCAGGACCAACTAAAAAGAGGTCTAGAGTTCCAGGGCAGGTTTTCATCAAAAAAAGTAAAAGTCACAGATGCCTCATTGACAACAACGTTTATTTTGAAATAGTCTAATCCCTTCTTGCAGTTGGTCAACACAAAAATCCACCACAGTTGGAGGTTCTGTTATGGAGGCATTACCACTGGAGCAATTTAAAGTAGGTTTAATGAACTTACTGTGTGTACTAACAGTTTCTAATAATTAGATGATTACAATGTGCTAGTGGGTAACATTAATCTGCTAAGAGGCTAGCCAAATAACAATTTGTCCTCACACACACATGGCAAGCCAATATTTACTTGCTAACCAAGCAATTATATGGGTTAAATGGTCCTCTAACAGATCATCTGGTCCCAACCTGGACTCACATCTGAGATGGTCTAGAATCACCCCTGTTTCTTGCACAAGGTCCTGATAAAACCAACGGAACTAAATTGGTGCCACCTGCAAAATAGATTATAGCTTAGACTAAGATTTTATGCCCATTGCAGTTTCAGTGTGAGAGTCCAGTACTGCTGTCTTGATAGGACATACCACCCACTCTGTGCATAAACATTAAAGGCAGCATGTCACATGGAACATGAACTCCAGCCAGGAATAAATGTCTGAGAGTGTTTGAAGTTATGAAGATAGTCGTTTTGATGCTTCTGTTCCTTCAGTCCACATTGATGACTGCACCCGGAACCTTTCTACAGCTGTATGCATTATGCAGGGGGAACAAAGACTCACAATAGTGAATCCAGACTTGTGATGACACCACAGACATATTTGAGGCTTTTATTCTCTGTAGAATGTGTTTTTTATTTAAAACAACCTCTCTTCTTCATTGTTTAACAAATACAAATAAGCC
>JAJAGP010003010.1:67857-88353 GCA_025084515.1 Ancistrus triradiatus
CTGCAATGCTATTGATGAATTGAATGCATGTACTGTACTGTCATCTATTAGCATTCACTACAGTATCAAAACTGATCAGTTGTAGGATCCTTTTTAAACCGCTACTGCAATGCGATGTGAAGAAACACACAAATCTTCTGTTTCAAACTAACAACTTAGATTAGACCAGTAAGTTTAGGTAGCAAACGTTACCTGACCATATGAGGCAAGTGCAAATTCTTTTTCACATTACCAAGTGACTGACCTATGTGGGTGTGTTTTAAGATGCCTGATGAAATTCATTACTTATGCATTATTTATTCTGGCTTTGGATCATACTCTGTGTGAAGATGCTCATCGTTAGTCGTGGTGGGTTTATGGATGCGATTCTGGCAACCCTGAAGTACGGTCGTAAAAAAAAAAGCGGTGGATCTGGAAGGGGCTTAGTCTGCAATAGGACAAATTAGCAATTGGACAGCTAGTCAATTAGCTAGCTAGTTAACTAGCATTAGACAGGTATAGTGGAGAGCGACCGGATCAGGAACAAGCCCAAATAAGCAACTACACTTTAGAAACAAGCCCCCCCCCAAAAAAAAAACACGCAACTCACGACTACCGATATTTGTAAGAATCTTTACAGAAAAATAAGTCCAAAGCCACTTATAATAAGCAGACATGGAAACTATGGTTGTATGCATGTTATATTGCACATGTGACTGTGGTAGCCTAGCGGATAAGGTAATGGACTATGGACTATGGACCAGAAGGTCCAGGGTTCAAATCCCACCTCTGCCAAGCTGCCACTGTTGGGTTCTTGAGCAAGACCCTTAACCCACTAATTGCTTGGATTGTAAGACTGTATCAATGTATTTAGCGTCTGCTAAATTCTGTTAATGTAAATGTAAAGATTGTTCACGAGTCACGAATCTCAACTCCAAGTCTCAAGTCATTTGAGGACGAGTCTCAAGTCGAGTCTGACTTCACTGTTTTAGCGACTTCAGTGCAATTAACTTACATTTGTCATTTAGCATACGCCCTTATCCTGAGCGACTTATTGATTCAGCCTTTCAATCCAAGCAATTGTGGGTTAAGGGCCTTGCTCAAGGACCCAACAGTGGCAGCTTGACAAACATGAGATTTGAACCCTTCTGGCCCATAGTTCAGTAGACTACCACAGTCCCCGATTTGAGTCTCAGAATTGAGTCCCCATCTCTGTTGCATACTATTAAAATGACTATTACACAGGTTCTGCCTGTGTGGACTTGGCATGTTCTCACTTTATCTACATGGCTTGTTTCTGAGTACTCTCCATCCATGTTCCAATGACGTGTTAGGTCAGTTGCCATCTCTGGGTCTGTCATAGCCCAGTGGATAAAGTACTGGACTCTGGACCAGAAGGTCCAGGGTTCAAATCCCACCTCTGCCAAGCTGCCACTGTTGGGTCCTTGAGCAAGACCCTTAACCCACAACTGCTTGGATTGTAAGACTGTATCAATTGTAAGTCGCTCTGGATAAGGGTGTCTGCTAAATGCTGTAAATGTAAATCTCTAAATTTTTGCCAGTCTGTATGTGCCCGTGTTGGTTCCTGCTGATTAGTCCCTGGCCGCTGTGATCCTGGACTGGATTAGATGGATATGAAAAGTGGCAGAGTGAGCAGTATTATGCCTGTTAATCTATTGGCCTGCTGTCTCTATTTCTAACATTCCAGATTCCCTCCCAGACTTCATAACACACCCCATACCCACCTGTCCCACATTTCCTTAATCATGTCATCTGCTATTAAAATCTCTTGTCTAAAGCGGTCAAAACCGTGCACTTTCATTTCTTCTAATAAATGTATCCAACTGATACAGTCTTACAATCCAAGCTGTTGTGGCGTTTGCTCAAGGACCCAACAGCTGGCAGCTTGGCAGAAGTAGAATTCAAACCGAGGACTTTCTTGTCCATAGTCCAGTAGCATTTGTTTCCTAAGCTCTTTGTTCGCTATCACGTTTGTCTCTATTCTGTGGTTCAGCCCAGAAAGTGCCAGTTATAGCAGAAAAGTATATTAAATGATACTAAATTATCATATATCATTATACTTTAATATGATATTAAAGTATTCTAAATGTACATCCACTGTTTTGCCATTGACTTGTGTATGGAAGGAGCTGAAGTGACATTCCTCTTACAATGGTTACTGGCTTAAGGTGCTGTTCAGGCTTGCTTAGGCTCCATTGTTTCCAATGGTAGACTTGTATTTACCCTGTCGACGAGCTGTTTGTTGACATTTTTTTTGCGTCTTATGTGTGAGCGTGTTAAAACTGCTTGACAGCGTATCCATGTTCAGGAGGTGTTCCACTTAAGATAAAAGCATTTAGCTCAAGTGGCACCATTTTTTGAGTGACAGTTATTAAAAATAAAGGGACCTTTTAAGACGTTAGACATTAATCTTGATCCTGGAATAGGGGCCTGGTAACGGCACGGGCACATGTCTGATCTTTTAGTGTTTATCCTCTCTAGAGATTTCTGACTCCGTGGCTGGGATAGAGGTCAGATATTTGGCGTTTTCAGAGCCAATTTGAAATGACTGGATATATGAAGGCTATAATTTTGGACCTTTAAAGAGATGTCTCGAGTAATTTACTTGAGTGTGTGTGTGTGTGTGTGTGTGTGTGTGTGTGTGTGTGTGTGTGTGTGTGTGTGTGCAGTCTGTCAGTTAACTTATCTTGAGGCTGAACTTGCTTTGAATCGACTTAAAACCCTTGTCATTGCGCGAAAGGCACAAAGAACAGGCTGAAACCAAGAGGAGAGCAGAAATCTCAACAATTGTCAGACCCTTGGAGTTTGGGTATCTGTATGTACTGTGTACAGCATGGAGAGTGTTTCTTTAACCGCACTCCAGAGCTCTCCATTTCCCTCGTTCCCTGAGGACAACAGCATAACCTTCTGACCCCATTAGCTATGCATGTATTAACCTTCAGAAAGTCATCAGTACAACAGCTTGAGGGAACACTTTTGCCCACAATTGCTATTTTTGCTCACTGTTAATGAATGAGAGCTTTTAGAGGCCGGCAGCATTATGCAAATGAGTCCCATTAGCTTTTTATTCATTTCTCACATTTTAGGATTGCTGTAATAGCCAGACATTCCAGCCTTTCATCATCAAGACCAGATGTTGCGTAGACATCCTCTGAATCAGCAATTGCAATATCTGAATCAGCCTGACCTCTCCCACACTAATAGCCATTACTGCCCATGTGCTGAACTAACAACAAATTCACCTCCAGTGTCCACATCAGACTGTGATCTTAATTCCATGGCCAAAGGTCTCTCCTCCTCCATTGAGGGTTCAGATATGATTGGTAGCTATCATGAATATTGTATAATTGTACAGTGATTACTAAAAGAATGTGAAGCACAGATAAAGGTTATTAAAGCAGATAAACAGAGGTGACTTGGTGGGTAGCACTATGGCTTCAGAGTGACAAGGCCCTGGGATCGATCCCAGACGGAGCGGTCTGGGTCCTTTCTGTGTTCTGTGCTCCCAGTGTCTGTGTGGGTTTACTCTGGGAACTCCGGTTTCCTCCCACAGTCATGCATTAGGTTAATTGATGATGCTTACGTGGCTCTAGTGTGTGCCCTGTGATAGATTGGCACCCTGTCTAGAGTTGTTCCTGCCATGCACCCTATGCTGTCAGCTAGGCACCGGCTCTCCCGTGACCCTGTCCAGGATTAAGCGCATGAAGAGAATGAATTATTGAATAAATTAAAGTAGATAAACTAGACAAATGCATATACATTCCACCAAGCCAGCTGCTGGAAACTGTGTCCAGGTGCCTGGGTTCCTTTCCCAGGTCGGGTTCACACTGAAAACTCAGCAACTTGCCCCAACAGGTGTCCAAAGCCTGGATAAAAAAGTGGAGAGTTGGGAAAGGGATAGTTACCTTTACCCATAACAAACGGTTGAATCAGACAGCAAAAATGCACCTGGACTCCTTCATTCTTTCATGAATGAATGGGGAGCTGGTCCCACTGGTGGCCCACGGTGCCAAGACGAGAACCGAGAATTTGTCATTTAGCAGATGCCCTTATCCAGAGTGACTTACGATTGACACAGTCTTACAAGCCAAGTAATTCTGGATTAAGGGCCTTGCTCAAGGACCCAACAGTGGACTCAATCCTGGACCCTATGGTCCAAAGTCCAGTACTTTAACGGACCAGTACCGGTAGGCTACTACAGTCCCACTCTAAACTGGTCACCAGTCCTTCACAGGACACACACACTCACTCACTCGCACTACACCACAGAAACCAGTTGAGCTAACGCATCTCTTGGGAATGTGGGAGGAAACCGGAGTATCCTGAGGGTAGACACAGGGAAAACAGGCCAGGAATTGACCCAGGGATCTCTGGAGCTATGAGGTCACAGCGGAGGTGTGCCTAACACAAAGGAGGTGTACTTAAGAAAGTGATCTGTGAGTGTAGATACACAAATACAAGTATAACTAATAAATTCATGATATTTTGGGATCTGCACCACAAAAAAGCTTCATGAGAAATGCATGTTACACAATAGAGAGAAATGATGACTCATTTTTCTCCATTACCACCCAGTTATCTCCACTCAGTCTCATACTCTTTGTTTGGCTGTATCCGGTTTGATCCAGTGAGGAAGGCTGGAGTGTCCCCCAAGCTCAGGTCGTTTCCCAGGCCCTGGTTCCAGGATGCTCTAGAGGGAGTGTGTTGTGGTTCAGTTCCCTCATCGTAGGAGAGTCACAGAGTGCTGTGGTCAGCACTGGGTCTCGATTGCTTCCAGATTGACTACAAGATACAACAGCACTGAAGAGCTTGAACTTTGCTCTGAATTAGAGGCTCTAATTTAAAATGTGTGTCTTGGGAACTCCGTGTGTGTATGTGAGGCTTAGATTGTTTTGACATCGTTTAAAATCCAGTATCTATGAAGATCAGTGTGAAAGCATGCAGAACCGTATTGAGCAGCTTGGCAGTTTGTGGACTCATTGAGTTATCAGGCATGGAGTGACTTTTTGAGAAAAGTAGGGCTATTTCTCATGAACCAGATGAATCGGGGGCGTGTGATTCACTGGAAGGGGAACACTGCCATCCCAGTGGGTGCCAACAAACCAGGCCTCCGCAAACAACTTCCCTTAGATACGGATCTGATGGCTGTTTAGTTTTTTTATGTAGTTTAAAAGAGAAATGAAATCTAGAGATTGTGATTGAATTTTTTGATCTCCATGTTTAAGTCGGCAGTGGTTTTCCCTTCATCTCACTCACCATAAAAGCAATGACTGAAGTACTGCCTCCAACTGCCAGACACATGGTCATGTCTGAGTGTATTCAGTCAAAATTCAACACATGGTCATGTGTCAGCCATTCAAAGATGGACTGAATGTAGCTTCAGTTATTCAGAGTGAGATGAGAAGAACTAACACTGACCTAGTTAGAGAGCTGGATATCCACGTGTTTAAACAAATAATATTCAGATACCCACAAATGAATTTAATGTATATTGTTCCAGGGATGAGTGACATGCATTTTTGTCATGTGACACGCATTATATTATTCTACAGAACCTAATTTATGTGAATACATTTGAAAGACAGTTCATTATATGCATTTTTTGCAGGAAAAAGTTCCCATATTGGACTTATTATACGTTTGTCAATTTTGTGGAATCATTAAGTCATCAGGCAAGGAGAAAAAGTGTTTTCTTGAGAAAAGGAGGGCCGTTTGATGGAGAAGGTATTTGTCATGAACTAGATTAATCGGAGGTATGCTTCACTGGATGGGGAACACTGCCAGTTCTCCACAAAAACAAACCAGTTCTCCATAAAAAAACTGTTATTACATATGAATCCCATGGCTATTAGAATATCTTAGAGCATCACTTTAACTCATTGACATGAGTTTGTGCATTTGGTCCATAATTATATTATTCAGTGAAAGCAGTGGCAAGACGTTTTATGTCTGCCAAAAATGTCTTCACAAAGCAGTTTTAGGTTTCATTATTTATTCAAATGTTTGTCTCCATTACTCTTTTTATACCTCACATGTATTGGTAGACTAATCAGCCAATCAGAGACCGTCTGGTTATTAGCAGTGGTGATAGACCAATTAATTGCCATTTTGAGATAATCGACCGATATCTGTGCTCACGAGGCCGATATTCAGTGGAGAAAATGCAGGGAAACTTTGTTTCCATTGCAACTTGAAGCTCATAAACAGGGACTACTGAGTGACTAAAAACAGAGGGATGCTGAGAGAACATTCAGTGAGGGCGAGGTCATTTATGAGAAGATAAACTGTTTCCAGCATTACAACTTGCTGCTCTTAACTGGATCTGTGATTAAAAACAAACAGATGCTGCTACCATGTGCACTGATCTAACATTTTTTATTTTTGGACATATGTTCTTGGACATATGTTGTTTGGACAAATGTTTGGACAAATCTCATGGTCATGGCTTCAGTCATGCAGAGTGAGAAAAGAGATGAACTATGGCTGACCTAGTTGGAAAGCTGGATATCCACATGTTTAAACAAATAGTATAGTTAGAGGGATCAGTGACATACATTTCTGTGTAAGAGCTTCTTAAAACTGCTTTGTGAAAACATTTTTGCCAGACACAAGTCTTGCCATTGATTTTACTGAATGATATAATGAATGACCACATGTACCAACTTATGGTGATGAGTTAAGGAAGGTCTTGATCGAATATATGCTAAAGCCATCAGATTCATATCTATTAACAGTTTTCTGTGCAGGCCTGGTTTGCGGCTCCACTGGGATGGGAGTGTTCCCCTTTCAGTGAATCACATCTCTGAATAACCCAGTTCATGAAAAATATCTGCTTTTATTTGACAACTAACCCTCCTTTTCTCAAGAAGATACATTTCTCATTGCCTGATGACTCAACAATTCCACAAAACTGCCAAGCTCTTAGTAATTATAATTTTACTCCATTCGGGCAAAAAAATTCTCCAAGAATGTTTAAGGAACAATGCCCTGGAATGATTATGCATCACCGATCAGTGTGAATGTGACTTCAATCATATTGAGTGAGATGAGAGAGGAACTAAGGCTGAGCAATTTGTATACCACAAATAACATTAGAGTGCCCACATATGAATTTAATGTATGTTGTTAGAGGGATCAGGGGTGTGATATGCATTTGTCATGTAACATAACTGTGGGCCTGTGGTAGCCTAGTGGTTAAGGTACTGGACTGTGGACCAGGGTTCAAATCCCCCCTCTGCCAAGCTGCCACTGTTGGGTTCTTGAGCAAGACCCTTAACCCACAATTGCTTGGATTGCAAGAGTGTATCAGTCACTATGGGTAAGTGTGTCTGCTAAATGCTGTAAATGTAACTAACACATTTGAGCCATGGGCACTCGGATTGCACAGCATATTAGACCACAATCACTGGCATTTTAGCCCGGTCACATTGGAACTGGGCTGGGTGATTGAGCTATGCTTGATGGATCATTACTTATCATGAGGCGGAATCACCTTCTGCAGGCGCCATAATGTAACTGCAGTCATTTTAGGTGGACTGGAAAATAATAAGAAGAATCTCCTCTCCCCCTATGATACACCAAACACTCGTTAAACTCCTCAATTCGAACATATCCCCTCCATAAATCAGGGAGCACCTGCACAATAAAACTCCATTAATGCATATAATGCCTTACACAGTGTGTATTTTTTGGGGGTCTGGAACAGATTCGTTCAGTTTATATTATTGCTTATGGGAAAAATGTGCTCCGTACTTGTCATTTTCAGTTCTCGACAAGCCTTCTGGAATGAATTAGAGAACCAAGGTACCACTGTACTATTAAAGAGAGTTCATTAAATTGCTCAGGCGGCACAGGTCCTTAAACACCAAGTGCTAACACAGACACAACTGATGTCCATTAATCAAAACACCTGGAACTGAAAGAGTCCAGCGTTACTGGCAAATGGGACATTTTACTCCTTATGCGTCTCTGAATTGAAAATGTTTCACAATTAAATCTAATTGGGTAGATTATACATGTTGTGTGGTGTACTCCATTTTCTCATTTGGATGTTGGGTCTCCACTATCCACTTAATTTTTTTCTCATCAATAATAAAATGCAGTCCATCTTCCAGCATTGTGATTTGACATAATATGATACAACATAACCAGATCCTACAATTCATGTCCTGAATGTCAACCTGTATGCAGAAGCCATTTGTTGGAAAAGCACCCTTAATGCTTCCAGTTGGTGGTGACCTACATAAAGACAGAGCCTTCATATATCTGCTGGCCTTCGGCTTTTAGGTTTTCATTAACACCATGCAAGGAAAAAATTAAAACATCCAAAATCAACCTAAAAAACTGTGTCCTGGAAGGGTTGACAGTTTTTAAATGATGATTAAGCACCTGAAAACATTCACAATAGTTCCCAATCTATCTAGTACTGAGACCCATAAAATTCAACCCATTGTCAGACTGATGATGAGAGGAAAAATTGGTAATTTCCCTAAGCATAAATGCATAAAGCTTCACCCGTCCAAAGCTTGAGTAATGCATCTGCATGACTCATGTTCAGATTTCTCCTATGTGGGGAAAAGCTCCACAAGTCTGGAACAGACCCAGGAGAAACCTGCTGCTTTGCTAAAATATATGCTACAAAGTCTGCAATGTGCCATCTGAACAACCCTTATTATTTCCATAGCAATTACCTGTTAACGGATACAGAAAATCACTACAAATACATGTATAGTCACCACAAACACATGTATACCGTATCAGCTATCAGACATGGCGAGAGCAGAAGGGATGTTGTTCAGTTTACATGCCAAAGTTTTGGAATGTCTTCTGATAGATAATCACAGAAATATAAAACGCAGTGTTTCTAACATTTACCTTTATTTCACTGCGGACAGTATGAACCTAAGATATTCCTTATGTTAACAACTTAAGTGGTAGAGCATTTACCACTTTGTAATGTTGCCATTCCTTCTCACAACACTTAAGACATTTTGGCACTGAGGATACCAAGCGATGAAGTGTGTTGTTTTGTACTGTTCTTCCTGCAAACACGTCCTAAGATGTGCAACAGTACGGGGTGCATTTTTTTTTGTTTCAAAATTATCCACACGTTGTCTATTTGGGACATTTACATTTACAGCATTTAGCAGACGCCCTTATCCAGAGCGACTTATAATTGATGCAGTCTTACAATCCAAGCAATTGTGGGTTAAGGGCCTTGCTCAAGGATCCAACAGTGGCAGCTTGGCAGAGGGGGGATTTGAACCCTGGACCTTCTGGTCCATAGTCCAGTACCTTACCCGCTAGGCTACCACTGTCCACAGGACAGGTCAGGACTGCAGGCCAGGCCAGTCCAGTACCCATACCCTCTTCCGCAGCTATGCCTTTGAAATGTGTGCAGCATGTGGTTTTGCATTGTCTTGTTGAAAAATACATAGATGTTCAAGGAAACGATGTCGCCTGGAAGGCAGCTTATGTTGCTCTAAAAATCTCAATGTAACTTTTCTGCATTAATGCTGCTTCCATCAACAGTGCCAAGGTGGCACTGCTACACAACTTCATACCAGGGACTGAGCCCTGGCTTTTGGACTTGTTTCCTGATACCAGGTCTGGATGGTCCTTTTTGTCTTTGCACACAGCATCATTTCTTGAAAGAGATCTGGAATACTGATTGGTCTGACCACAATTACAATGTTTCCACTGTGAGATGGATCCATTATAGATGACCCTCAAACTAAAGCAGATGTCGACGTCATTTTCAGACCATGTTGAACATAAGGCTACTTTTTTACACAGTAATGTTTTTAAGTAGCATTTTTCGAATGTAACTTCGGTATTGTATTACTTGACAAAGGTTTGATAAAGTAATGACCCTTGCCCCATGTGGTTCGATATCAGCTATTGATGAATGGCATTTGGATGCTGTGCTGTCTGAGGATTTGCAGATCATGCCTTTTTCACTTTAGGCTTGTGTCCTAGCCCTTTGGCGCATCTGAATTCACATCCACATTCCTTGAATTGTTTGATCTATTGTAGAAAGCAAATCCCTTTCCAATCATTCTTTGAAGAACATTGGCTTTAAACATTTCAATAATTCCATCTTTGCTCCTCAAAGACTCGTCCCCTTTTCTTGGAAACTGCTTTTCTATCCACCAAACATGATTATAATCACCTGTTTGAAATCACATTCGTTGTTTCATTCATTTCTTTCTCTTCAAGCCTCATTACTAGCCCTAAACTGGCTCCATCCCAACCTGTTTTTTGAAATGTTGCAGGCCTGAAATGCATGAAGGGATTTTGTTAACAATTTAAGTTAAGATGATCGGTAAAACAGACAGGTCTTGGGTTCAAACTGCCTACAATGAAATTAAGCTCCATGTAAAAATATATGGCACACTTTTAATTTTGTGTTTTCAAAATAACTGTCCCAGCTTTTTTGATTAGGGTTGTACATACTACTGGGTATATCACTGTTATTATTAGTCCGGTGTGCATTGTTTTGTGTGACGCACTCCCCACAATTTCTTTCAACAACCATTTGATGTGTCTTGGAATGAATCACCCTGTCATTTATAGCTAAGGTTGATTCACTGTAAATAAAACCTGCATGTAAATTTATTTTTTTTTCCCCCCACTGTCATTTTATCAAATTAACTTCACTTTTATCACAAACACCCTACACTCTCTGACAGGGCCTGGCTCTGACTACTACTACAGTTTGCTTTCACACTAACCATAAATATATTAAAACAACTGCACCCCACATTTCTCCTTTATTACCTTAGTGAAAGCCTGATTTGTTTCTGTCGCACAGTACAGTGTTTGTCTCAGAGCAGCTTTATAAACATCCAGGCCCACAGCCCCAACTGAACAAGCCTACGGTGACATGGTTGTGTCTTCCAGTAGAGTTTTGGTGGCATGGCATCCTCTGCAAGAGGAGGGGAGGGGGAGATGGGGTCCTCTGATGCAAGTGTGGGTATGATGTTTGGAAATGGTGACGGAAAAGCAATTCAACCTTGCACTGTTATTGCTTTTGGGCTTGGATATTTGTGAAGCTGGTTTGTGACAATGCTTCGTTGTACAAAGCTCTATATTAATGAATAAATCTGCCTGGCACTGGTAGAACTTCCTGGACATGATTCCATAAATGTACCACCTGACCATCATGTTGCAAGGCCAACCAGGGATTTAAACAAAGGCCCTCCGTCCGGGATGCCCGTGTCGAGTAGCTAGCTCTTAACAAAAGTGATAAATAGATATAAAACCATAAACATAAGACTAACTGTTTAAGTTACATGTAAAAATATGGAAGTCCAGTCAACAAGTGGGTTCTGTGAATAGCATGGTTTGGCTTAAATATCCTCTACAGTTATCATTAATATAGATCCTCAAAGATAAATAAACTTTCCCCTATGGTCTTTTTCATATCTTTGTGTCTTTCTGCTGACTGGGATCCTAACTTATAAACCGCAGTCTCATAGGTTCTTGTGGTTTGGAAAATGCTTGCTTACAGTGAAAGCCTGGTTTAAAGTGGGGGCATTTGTGTATTGAGACCTCTGTTCACCCAGTGAGCTACTGGAAGACTGATGCAATGAATGTTAGCGCTTCTTTTGTGATGGAAGAGTGGTTCAGTGGAAAAGTAGAGGAATACTGTCTTGCTAAATACGATTTTCTCTGGGACAGAAGCTGCCAGAGCCTTGAATCAGATACAGCTCAGATGTAATGGAACGTTGCCAACAGGGGGCAATGCCTACCAAGGCAACACCTTCCTGGATTTTGGAGCATGCTCTTATATAGTTTTGTACCCTGTCGTGTAGTTCTGAGACGCATCACAGTACAAACTAAATCCTGTAAAGGAATCTTATTCCCTCAGCTATCCATATCCCATGACCCCTGATGAGGCACTGATAAGTGAGACTCCATAGTTAAAGTGACACAGATAAACAACGTAGTGGCAGACCCAGACCCAGTCCTTGTTTACATGTCTTTGTATAGTCATGCATTTTAGTCAGTTTAAGTGCCTGTGTCCATTCCTGACATTACTACAACCTTCTAGACCTTCTACAGCTCACAGGCCACAGCGTCTGTGCTGTATGTATTTTTAGCTGAGCTTTCTGCAAAGATTACCACTGCTTTCATCAGACTTCTCAAACTGCAGGACCTTACATACAGGGCTACAACATATACTCATTGACTGAAAATAATGCAACCAGATAGAAATGTCGGATTGCAAAACTCAGCATGAAGTTGTCTATTACAGATGTGGTCTGAGCTAGAGGGCATAAAAGTGCTTCCCCTGCTGCCCTATAAGGCTCTCAGGGGCTACTTTTGGGTAGTGTACCTCTTGGTGAGTGATTGTTGACTATTAGACATGCCTCTACGACATACTCACAGTCACATTCCCAACTTACAGACTTTGAGACGTGGTGCATCTTAGGACTGAGACAAGCAGGATGGTTGTGTTGACAAATTACCTGATATCCAGGTCATTCCAGGCTGCTAGGTGTTGGGAGCGGTGGTTTCACACCACAACAACAATAATAATAACAACAGCAATGCTATTATTATTACTGTCACTAGAATAATAATAAAAATAAGAACCACAACAACAACAACAACAACAAACAATAATAACAATAATAACATGCTTCTGACTGGATTGAGTATCGTACAGGTACAGTTAGTCATGAATGAGGGAGAAGAGGATAGCTGGAGATCACCCCAACACTACGAGAGCTTACTCCTTATGCTTTCATCTGTGATCTGTGCCATGTGCTGTCCAGAATAGGCTCTGGACCCACTGTGACACTGACTAGAAAAATCAGGCTTAAAACATAAATATTCAGTGGGGCAAAAAGTATTTAGTCAGCCACTGATTGTGCAAGTTCTCCGACTTAGAAAGATGAGAGAGGTCTGTAATTTTCATCATAGGTACACTTCAACTATGAGAGACAAAATGAGTAAAAAAATCCAGGAAATCACATGATAGGATTTTTAAAGAATTTAAATGTAAATCATGGTGGAAAATAAGTATTTGGTCACCCACAAACAAGCAAGATTTCTGGCTCTCATAGACCTGTAACTTCTTCAAGAAGCTTGCTGTTTTCTTGTATTGCTGTTGTTTTGTTGTTATTATTGTTGTTTGTTATTATTATAATTGTCATATGTCAATGTTCATTTAAAGGCCAATGTGCATATATAAAAGTATGATATTTCAAAGAGACAAGTTAAATGAGATCAAAATTCCCATATCCATTCATTCATTTTTCCCCCCATACCCAATTAATCTAAGTCATGGTCACCAGGAGCTGGGGCCACCCAGCAGGACAGGTTCTTGACAAACCCAATAAAGACACAAGTACATTTTAGAGAAACCCACTGAAATATGAACCAATACATGCATGTCTTTGGAATGTGAGAGGAATACAGAGTGCCTGGAGAAAACCCAACAGACACAGCAAGAACATACAAACATCTGAACTAGTTTTGTGTTATTTAAAGAAACTGCAGGGCAACCAGCAATTCGGTGACTGTAACCGCAAAACTCTCAAAAGTGTGTCACGACCTTGTTAAACATTTAAATACTTATGGCACAAACACAGTGTACCTTGGGTCAAATCCAGGCCATGAGAGAGATCAGATTAAGGAAGTTCTTTGTAGATCATGGTAATGCTCATATTGTACATGATTCATACATAGAAAGGAGTAATTTGGTGCCAGCTCCAGGGACAGTGGGCTAAGTCCTTGCCTCTAGTTACTGACTTTAGCCCAAGTCTGCATGAGGAAGGTTTTTTCCATTCTATGACAACATGCCTGTAAGTCGAGTTGCTTCTCTAAATGTCCCCTAGACATGAGTAACTGTGGCTGATTTTAGTGTGTGATGATTTGTGATGGACCAGCTCCTTGTCCTGAGTGTATTTCCTCCTTATGCCCAGTCATCCTGAGAAAGTATGGCTAATGTTGAGCCCTTGAGCATGTCTGCTTGAACTGCAGATAAGAACTGTATAAATGTAAGTAGTTGAAATGTTTACTAAGAAGAATACAAAGCAGCCCGGTACGTTACTTTGTATAAGGGTGTCAGCTAATGCTGTAAATGTTAGTGTCCAGGCTTGATACCCAACATGACCCTCGCCAGGATGAAGCGGTTACTAAACATTAATTAAGTGACTTCTAAATGCTTCCAAATGTCTTCTACTATTTAATCTTGTCACCATATAAGTGTAGCGGGTCCGAATAACAGTACAAGAGCTTGCTTACAATCTTGTATATATTCAGCACAATCACTAGTGCTTTCAGATGACTTTTTGTGCTCCTAATATCAGCTCAATGACAAAATGCCACGCCAATTGTTGTTTTTCTTGACACTGCCATCTACATTTATGTAATTTATCACAAACCCTTATCCAGAGTGACTAACAATTGATACATTTACAGTCCAAGCAATTATGGGTTAAGGTCATTGCTCAAGGACCAAACAGTGGTAGCTTGGCAGAGGTAAGATTTGAACCCTGGACCTTCTGGTCCATAGGCAAGTACCTTAACTGCTAATCCTCCACAGTCCCACTTATTTATTAGGAGTACAATATGACGTCACATACATAATTTTAGCAGAAGCCCTTATCCAGAATGACTTACTATTTAGAAAAGTAGTTGAAGGTTAAAGTCCCTGCAGTGGCATCTTGAGGAGTGAGGTTTGAACCTACAACCTTTCAATTAGTTGAGATCTTTCACCACTGAGCCGTGTATGTTCTAAGTTCTTTAAAGCTCATTGTGATAATGTCCATGTAATTGTGCTAAACACAGGTTCCTGAGAGGGGCAAACAAGAAATAAATTGTTAGTTTGGTGTCTGATGATGCTATAACCATGGACAAGAGCCCAAGACAGCACAACTGGCTTTCTAATTGGGAGGTCTAGCTTTAGCTATGATGGTGACCCCAGTCATGGGTGTCTACAGCCCTCTTCGGATTAGATTAGTGTATCAGGGGAATGACTGTGATTGAATTTTTAGGTCTCCTTGATGATAATTCTTTCACCTTGATGCTAATAAACGTTCTGCAGACAAGCAAGTTTCATGGTGGGTTACATTCTCTACAAACCCAATTTTTTGCATCACAATTAACTGACTGATACAACCTGAGATTATTAGAGAAATTTAAAAGTATGGACACAGATCAGCCATAATATTAAAACCACCTCATTGTTTCAACACACATTGTCCATTTGGTCAACTCCACTTCCCATATAGATGCTCTTTGTAGTTCTACAATTACAGACTCTAGTCTGTTGCTATGCCTGCTTTGTTAGTGTTTTTCACTATTTTCTTTGATTGTCAGGACCTCCACAGGACCACCACAGATCAGGTACTATTTTGGTGGTGGATCATTCTGAGCACTGCAGTGACACTGCTATGCTATGGTACGAGTGGATCAGACACAGCAGTTCTGCTAGTGTTTTTAAGCATCTCAGTGTCACCGTTTGACTGAGCATAGTCCAGCAACCAAAAATATCCAGCCAACAGTGTCCTGTAGGAAGCACCCTGTGAGCAGCAATGAATGATTAGAGGATGACTTCATGTAAAACAAACTGTACAGCGACCTGTCTGACTTTATATTTACAAAATGGACCAACATGGTGGGTGTGTCTAATAGAGTGTCCAATGAGTGGACACAGTGTTTAAGTGCTCCATCAGCACTGCTGTCTGATCCATTCATACCAGAGCAAAACGCACTAACAGGTCACCACCTCATCAGCGTCACTGCAGTGCTTAGAATGATCCACCACCCAAATAGTGCCTGCTCTGTTTTGGTCCTGTGGGGGTCCTGACCATTGAAGAACAGGGTGAAAGAGGACGAAGAAAGTATGCAGAGCAACAGACGGACAACAGACTGTAATTGTAGAAGTACAAAGTGCACCTGTGTGATACATGGAGCTGATAAAACGGAGAATGAGCATAGAAACAAGGAAGTGATTCTGTCAGTGTAACTATATATTGTGCATATTGAAACGTAAGTGATGCTTTATACCTGTAAATGCCCCTATAATCGTCCTCAATCGAGAATGTTTCTGTTTGACTTAGATTTCTGAATACCTTTGTTGAGTATCAGTGGCAAAAAACCTTTTTTCCCAATAACGTACTGCAAAATCGTAGAGATGTGCATCTGGATGAAACGAAAATAATCAGAGCTCTGCTGAGTTGGATGTTCATAGGGTGAGGGAGGAAAACACAGGCATGGCCGATCTGGACGGAAATGAAAACAGAGTAGCACCTGCGAAAGAGGAAATTACCCCTTGACCCCATGTAATTTTAGCTCAGTCTGGTTAGGGCTATTGAGTCAATGTATACAGAATAGGGCAGTTTGTGAGCATAATTAAACGTTAACTTTTAGTGTTGTCACATTTACCTCTCCATTTCCAGCCTTGGTTAAAATCAAGCTTTATTGCTTGGAAAAATGTCAAGTTTGGCCAAAAACTATGCAACATAATTAATGTTTGGCCTTGCCTTTAACTGGCTTATGTGGTGTTTTGTGATAATTACATCAACAGAAAATGTGGCTATATAGCAATCTATTGTTCTTTGCTTGGGTTAAGATTTTGCCCTCTAAAATTTGTGTTTTCCTGCCTGGTTGTGTAAACTGACTGCAACCTGTGTCTGTGTGTGATAGGGAGATATTCAGCAACTGCTTATTGTGGATGACCCTCTGGCTGCACAACGCTACTGCCAACAATACATCCCAGACTGTGACTCTCCTCTGCCTTATCGCACCCAGAACCACGAGCCTAAGGAGGTAAGTCGATCCCCTACTGTAATCTCATGTTACTCAGCATTTCTCCATTTCTTATACAGCCCACTTTTTATTGTTGGTATTCCCAATTTTATTGCTGTTCCCAGCCGCCTTTTAAAGCTAAATTGCTTTATTTGTTGTTCTCGACACCAATCTTACCCACTGTCTACAGGAATCATACTTTTGGTTTGTTTTTATTTTTATCCCTTAACCTTTTTCGTATTTTCACATTCCCAAAAATGCTGGTAAACCAAGTGGTATTGCCTAATATATAAAACCATTTTATTGTCTGTGAACACTGAGTTTGTGCCAAACCTGTCCTCAGAAGTTAACCATGAACATTATTTCCCTCGTATTGCAACTGAAAAGTTTGGACTGGTTTTTGGGCATTCTCTCCAAGATCCAGTTGGCTGGAGCACTTGGGGTTTTAACAGACATGTTTACGTTTACTGCAGGATTTCTGGGCTTCCGTCCCAGAGCAGCCGTCTGTCAGCCAAACACTAAAATGAGAATGCGAGGATACACAGGGCCTGGGCTGTCTGTGAGAGACAATTGCCTTCCTCTTCCATCACTCAATCACTTTATTTATTAGTGTACCCTTTTCTGTGCCAGCAGGCCTTAAAGGAATTGTTCACCTGAAAGTGCTAACAATTAGAGAATTAATTCAGGTCGTGTTAGCTGGCCAACACCAGAGTTTAATGGACGGATACACTTTATAGACAAAAGTTTGTCGACATCCAAAACATGGGTATTAGTATGGAGTTTGACCCACACCTTTGCCTGTACAACAGCCTTTGGTCTGTTAAAAGCGTTTTCTATGACCGCGAGGTCAGCTTCTGATGTTTTATAATAAGCCCTGGTTCACTTTTGGCACTCCAGTGCATTTTCAAGGTGTCTGATGGAGTTGACGTCAAGGTTCTGTGCAAGCCAGCCACGTTTTTGTTAAAGGACAACAGGGCAGAAAGTTGATGAATTGACTGGAAGCGGAAACTTATAAATGTGTTGTATTGAGAGTCACTAGACTAGAGCATTCACTACAATCCATTCTACTGCCCTTGTCTGTCTGTGGAGAATCCAGAAATGTAGGCTTTATATTATATACATTTACATTTACAGCATTTAGCAGACGCCCTTATCCAGAGGGGATATACAATTCGTACAATCTTACAATCCAAGCAGTTGTGAGTTAAGGGTCTTGCTCATGGACCCAACAGTGACAGCAGAGGCAGAGTGGCAGAGGTGGGATTTGAACCCTGGACCTTCTGGTCCATAGTCCAATACCTTAACCGCTAGGCTACCACAGTCCTATTATGTGTTACTAGTGATTGTTACTTAAATAGCAGAGCTCACTAATTAGTAGGGGTGTCCACAAACATTAGTCTATATAGTGTATATAGTGACATGATGATACTTGTGGCAGTTAGTTAAGTAGTTATTTAGTTAGTTATATGGATATCTAACTTGGCTAATATTATTGAAAAAAGGTTGACACCAAAGTGTGGTTGAAACCAATTTTCCTGGTCAGGGTCACAGGAGAGTATGTTATATTAACATGTTATTTGTTGGGCGCCCATACCTAGACTTACAACTGATTAAATATTACACTTTAAGTCAGGGGTTTTCAAAGTTTAAGACTGTGGGGCCTCCTCAGACAGCATAGACTCAACTTCTTATATTTTTACATTTACAGCATTTAGCAGACGCCCTTATCCAGAGCGACTTACAATTGATACAGTCTTACAATCCAAGCAATTATGGGTTAAGGGTCTTGCTCAAGGACCCAACAGTGGCAGTTTGGCAGAGGTGGGATTTGAACCTTCAGGTCCATAGTCCAGTACCTTAACCGCTAGGCTACCACACATTCTAACACATTCTAAACATTTTCAACATGCTAACACAGTAAATGAGACTCGTCATTTTTAAGAACATTTAAACATGCTTAATGTTGGTCTTATTTTTCGAAAAGGTTCTTCCTGTCGTTTTTAATGATAGTAAATGTTGAACACACTCATCTGTTTTTAACTTTTAAACACAAAGTACTTTGAACACAAAGTAGATATGCTTTCGGAAACATTTGCTCACCCCTTCTTCAGTGGGAACAATGATTTTTGTGTCTTTGGACCACAGAGGTGGTTGATGTGGGGATGCACTGCAGATAGGAACAAATCATCCTCCACCTGTAGCCTCGTGCCAATACTTGCTTTTAATCATGGCCAATACGGAAAATCCGCACTCACGGGTAGGTGGAAGTGAAGGGGATGAGAATTTTTACAGCCTTTCTGCAGAGGTGCAGGAACTAGGTCTCCACGGACAGCCAAAAGTGCCCAAGTGACACTTCACTCATCCTTGTTTTTCCCAAATCCATATTTTCTCGTCTCCCACCTAGTGATGCTTGCACCTCCCCAATATAGCCACACTTTGAAACCACTGGTTTAAGCAATTTTTGGGTTGGGGGTCAAGGACCTTTGTTGAGTTGCTCAAGGACCACGTAGAGGCAGCTTGGCAGGGGTTAGATTTGAACCTTGGATCTTCTGGTTCACAGTCCAGTACCACTATGCCACCACAGTCCCATTGGACTCAGGTGAGTATATACTCTGAACAAATCACTAGCTGATCGAAGGGTTGGATAGGGGTCACTGTTGCGGGGCTGGGGGATGATCCTCTTCCCCCAGTGCATCCTCCTCTAACTCAGACACTGCCAGTCATGTCTGCATGAAGCCCGGTCCTGCCAGAAGGTACTGCCTGGTCTCAATCATCTCTGTGGTGAGTCATAATGAACTTAGCAGTACACATAAATAGGTCAGTGCAGCTTGTAATGGGAGACTGTGTGAAAAGCAGAGCAGGTGCCTGTAAACACAAAGCAGAAGGAATCTGATGATTACTTTTCACAAAACAGGAAGCAGGATGGGGTGAAAAGTAAAGAAAAGTTTGTGTTTGTGAGGGTATTAACAAATTGACTATGGGCAGATGCAGCAAGCCTGGCCAAAGGCGATAATTTATGGTGTGCAAGTTTACTCAAACACGAGCTGTTTTTTCGTGAGAATGTGCGTTTGTGTGTCTGCACATGCGAATGACTCAGATCCATGACTAAGCGTGCCAGCGTGTTGCATATTTTGGGGAAACCCGCTGGGAGGAACTGGAGAACATCAATTTGTACACCGAGTCATGGGGATCACTGATTTAAACACTGAGATTCCCACGCCTAGTTGTATGAGTTTGTGTTAGTGTGTGTGCATCGGCAGTTATTGAAAGCCAGAGCCAATTGGCTTTCGGTTCCGTATTAGACCACAGCTGAGAGAACAGGCTGTACGATCGGCTCTCATCAACATCGCCCACATTACTGACCCAATTCTGCTGATACACACTGACCCCATTCACAGCCCACTCATGTCATCAATGTAACAAACACACACCCATTTAGTAACTGCTCACAAACATCGGCTCTGATATGTTTACATTTTCAGTGATTAGCAAAACAGTTATAACTGATGCAGCATTACAAGGTTCCATCCAAAGCAATTGTGGATTATGGGCCTTGATCGAGGACTTGGCAGTCCTGGGACTTGAACCCTGGGCATTTGGTGAAATAGTACACTAAACGCGGCACCACCATTGTCCTCATGAGAATAATTCTTCCCCATTCCAAATAATTCCTGCCGACAGCATCCTTGTGATTTCGTCTTTGACGGTGTAGTGTGTTTTCTCTTGGCTGTT
>JAJAGP010003011.1:0-35000 GCA_025084515.1 Ancistrus triradiatus
GCGAGATAAAAACTTGTAATATGCAGACTATGAACTCGCAGATCTTAAAAGACACATTTCATTCAAAATATAAATCTCTGACCACAAAAACATTTTTACAACTTATTTTATTGATTTTCACCAAGGGTGCCAATAGTTCTGGCGCTGACTGTATTTCTCTCTTTGTTGCTCACTCAGAGAGACAGAGTGCAAGAGAGAAGTGAATAATTCAGTCTCAGTGGAAATCAAACCACACTGCAGGGGACATTACTTATTCACATACAGTATGTGATGAAAGGGAGGGAGGGAGGGAGGGAGAGAGAACTGTACCAGATCATCCACATAAGAGAAGAATCAAATAAGGAATGATGTGATGATGATAAAGGGAGTGAGAGAGCACATTATGTCACAGTTTGCACGGGTAAATTTGTTGTGTTACTGCTCTGTGACCTAGATTCATGGCTATCTCTCTCTCTCTCTCTCTCTCTCTCTCTCTCTCTCTCTCAGCTACACAAACCTGCTTGTCCTCCCACAGACATGGTGGGAATAGAAACAACTGAGGTTCCTTTCCCCACATTAGCACCACAATACCTCCAAGCCTCTTCAGTTACGCGCAGTCACACACACACACACACACACACACACACACACACACACACACACACACACATACAGTTCGTTTGATCAGTCTGTAAATGCAGCTGGGTCTGTGCTTTGAATTCTAGCAAAGGTCATGATAGCTCAGTCCTGATCATTTCAATACCCCTTATTTTGATGTGTGTGTGTGTGTGTGTGTGTGTGTGTGTCAGATCCACCTTACAGTGACAGTTAACTGAAGAATACAGTGATGTGGTGCATATAATAAACACAACATTAGCTTCTTTAATTATTTAAACAAACTCAACAGCAATTTTGAAGCCAATGTCAGAGTTGAGTTACAGAGCCTCATGGCTTAGTGGGTAAAGCCAGCTGCTGGAAAATGCAGTGTCAGAGGGCCTGGGTTCTGTCCCAGGTGGGACTTGCAACAGTCGAGTGTTGTGTTTACGGAAAAACCCCAGCAGCTGGGGTTGCACTCCTAGTGCCGGTCCCAGTGCTGGATAAATGGCTGCATCAGGAATGGCATCTGGCATAAAACCCTGTAGCAAATCTAATATGTGGATGGTCTGCTGGGGTGATCCCTAATGGAAGCAGCCAAAAGAGCATGTAGTTGTGTAGTGATGAGTTAGTACACATTACAGACAATATTTAATATACTATAGACTAAGGTGGGGACTCTACCCTTGGAAACAGCAATATAGGTTAATCAACTTCTTGGTCAAATGAACACAGAAAATGAATGGTGTAGTATTTAGTAGCAGGATATTTGGTTAATACTGCTATTTCACAGTTATTCAATTGGGTTTAAAATCATAATAATATTACTGCTACTCTGTTCACCTGAAATTGGGTTAAACCATTACTAACCCATCAAGAACTCCAAAACGACCCTTAATTTGAATCAGGTCTGATTGTATAAACACCACCCAGGGATGTGTTCAAGGTGTGTTCCAACCATGGTAAACACTTGGTAAAGGAGCTGTCACAAAAGCTTAAAGACTAGACCATTTCATTGTACCAAAGGGACAATGGGTAAAAGAAGGTCAGAGGACTGAGGACTGACACTTCAAAACGTATGGCAGCAGAACCGTGCCTGGCCATGGGAGAAAGCCCATAATTTCATCAAGAGACCTTAACCTTCTCATCAGGAAACAATGCTGCACAAAACTTACAGGACTATCTGAAGATGGCTGGGACATACAGTGGAGCAAAAAAGTATTTAGTCAGCCACTGATTGTGCAAGTTCTCCTACTTAGAAAGATGAGAGAGATCTGTACTTTTCATCATAGGTACACTTCAAGTATCAAAATGAGGAAAAAAACATCCAGGAAATCACATTATAGGATTTTAAAAGAATTTAATTGTAAATCATGGTGGAAAATAAGTATTTGGTCACCCACAAACAAGCAAGATTTCTGGTTCTCACAGACCTGTAATTTCTTCTTCAAAAAGCTCTTCTGACCTCCACTTGTTACCTGTATTAATGGCACCTGTTTGACCTCATTATCTGTATAAAAGACACCTGTCCACAGCCTCAAACAGTCAGACTCCAAACTCAACCATAGCCAAGACCAAAGAGCTGTCGAATGTAACCAGGAAGAAAATTGTAGACCGGACCACCGGGCTGGGAAGAGTGAATCTACAATAGGCAAGCAGGTGGTGTGAGAAATAAATCAACGTGGGAGCACTGTAACAAAATGGGAAGCATACAAGACCATTGATAATCTCCCTCGATCTGGGGCCCCACGAAAGATCTCATCCAATGGGGACAAAATGATCATGAGAACAGTGAGCAAAAATCCCAGAACTACATGGAGGAACCTGATGAATGACCTGCAGAGAGCTGGGACAAAAGTAACAAAGGCTACCATCAGTAACACACTACGCTGTGGGGGACTCAGATCCTGCAGTGCCAGGCGTGTCCCCCTGCTTAAGCCAGTACATGTCCAGGCCCGTCTGAAGTTTACCAGAGAGCATATGCATGATCCAAAAGAGGATTGGAAGAATATGAAGTGGTCAGATGAAACCAAAATATAACTTTTTGGTAAAAACTCAACTCGTCGTGTTTGAAGGAAGAAGAATGCTGAGTTGCATCCCAAGAACACCATACCTACTGTGAAGCATGGGGGTGGAAACATCATGCTTTTGGGCTGTTTTTCTGCAAAGGGGACAGGACGACTGATCCGTATTAAGGGAAGAATGAACGGGGCCATGTATCGTGAGATTTTAAGCCAAAACCTCCTTCCATCAGTGAGAGCATTGAAGATGGAACGTGGCTGGGTCTTCCAGCATAACACTGATCCCAAACACAACCCTCGGGCAACAAAGGAGTGGCTCAGTAAAAAGCATTTCAAGGTCCTGGAGTGGCCTAGAAAGTCTCCAGACCTTCCAAATTTGTGGAGGAAGTTGAAAGTCCATGTTGCCCCAAAACAAAAATCTAGAGGAGATCTGCATGGAGGAATGGGCCAGAATACCAGCTACAGTGTGTGCCAACCTGGTGAAGACTTACAGGAAACATTTGACTTCTGTCATTACCAACAAATGCTATGTTACAAAGTACTGAGCTGAACTTTTGTTATTGACCAAATACTTATTTTCCACCATAATTTACAATTAAATTCTTTAAAAATTCTATAATGTGATTTCCTGGATTTTTTTTCTCATTTCGTCTATCATAGTTGAAGTGTACCTATGATGAAAATTACAGACCTCTCTCATCTTTCTAAGTATTAGAACTTGGATGACTAAATACATTTTTACCCCACTGTATTTGTCAATGTTAACCACAAGAAGATCACTTAACAACCACAGACGTCATAGCCAGACTCCACAATGCACACCACTCTTGAGTCTTGACCAAAAAAGCGCAAGAAATGTCAAATGGAATATGCCAGAAGGAATTTGGCTAGGCCTGCAGAGTTTTAAGACACAGTTCTATAGAGTGCTCAAACAAAACCGGAACTGTTTGGCCATATGGATCCGCTGATTATCTGTTGCAAGAAGGTGAGACTATGGGCAAAAGAAAACTGTCTCCACAGTCAAGCATGGAGGTAGCTCAGTGATGGTGTGGGGATGTTTTTGTGCTGCAGAAACTGGCAGTCTCCATGTGACTGGCATCATGGATTCACAGATACATCAAACCATTTTGAGGAGAAATGTTATGCCTTCTGTGGTGAACTTGAACCTTGGTTCAAGGACTCTCCAGCAAGACAATGATCCCAAGTACACTTCCAACTCAACCAAAGCTTGGCTAAGGAATCAGACAAGGAATGTTCTGGAGCGACCTTCTCAGTCCCCAGATTTAAATCCCATAGAAAGTCTTTGGTTGCATCAAACCTCAATGATCTGGAAGCGTTTGCATGAGAAGAATGGACAGAAAGATTATCTGAGAGATGTCAGAGCATTACTGAATCAACATTATTAGAATTATTAGAGATAATCATTGCAAAATGCTCCATCAAGTTCTGAGGTCTAGCACTGAATAATAGTGCATATGAACATTTGTCAAGATAATTAGATACCGGTAGTTTTCATTTAAACTCAAAACTGTGTCAACTTATCAAAATTGCTTCTATGTAACAATAAATAGTATTTTATTGTTTACTGAGACTTATTGTTGTACATTTCCATTCAATTCTTTAAGGTGAGGGTTGTTGAATGTTTCAGATTGCAAGTGTATATGTTCCTCACAGCAAAGAAAATGGAAGAATATAACTCTATAAGATGGTACTCTGTTCATCACTTAATCATCTACATAATCTTGATGTAAAATGTCTTGATACAACTACTCATGATTAAGATTTTAGCCATTTTTACACAGCATTGGCACACACTCTGAATGTGTTAAGTGCTCTGACAAAGAAAAGGATTCTAGGACCTATAATAATCACCCCCACCCCCTGCTGGTTTCTCTAAGATCTCTTTATTAGACTCTGTGTTAATGAGCATTTCTATATTCAACCTACAATGACTGTGAAAGGGATGTCTTCATCAAAGAAAGCAGCTGCTGTGAGCAACCAACTGTTTTGCAATTCGCTGTCAATGGGTTTATAATGTGCAGACATATTTCCATGTAATTCAGGTACAGTGTCAGTATCTTCTGAGTGACAGTCACCATTAACTTAACATCACATGTTAAGTGTTGTTTTGCAAATTCCCAGTATCCTAAAATAAATACAGTGCTGTGATCTTACTCTCAAGCATATTACAGTTTTTATAGAAGAATTATGCAATTAGATGTCTAATTTACAATTGTCACTTACCCATAAGTTGGAGCTCCAAACCTATTATGGCATTTTAACACACCATCATAATTTTTCTTTTTCAGCAAAAAAAGTTATTTCAACAGGGGTGTCCAAATTTTTTACGAGACTGTTTTTCCTGCTGAATTGATGCCACTCTTGTCCTAACAGTAGTGTAATAACGCATATGGTGCGCAACCTCATATCAATACTGACCAAGCAAACCAATTTTAGACTATAGATATGTCATTAATGATAAATAGCAAATATTTATTCTTGATATTTTACAGTAACAAAAATGCTAGTTGGACTTTTATTTATTGATATATCTTCTGTAATCAGTATTACACATGACTGATTCTGTGAGGCGACCAATCAGAACACAGAGGGGGTGTGGTTATAATAACTGATTGCGACGAAAAATGCTCACTGCTCCAAAAGCAAGCAGCTCAGCTATTCCTCAAATGGAAGAAAAAAACTGCTAAATAAAGACACGAGTTGCTGTAACAGCAAGCTCACATTGCTGCCTGCTTTCAAAGCTCATTCAAATTTATAACCACACCCCCTCAGTTCTGATTGGTCGCCTCACAGAACCACGTGTAGCACTGTCCTTAGAGGATTTTTCAATAAACACAACTCCAACCTGCTAAAAAAATTTGTATGTAATGTTTCATGGGAAAAATAAGCTATTAACAGCATACTGGTGCAGTGTCGCCCTCACAGCTCCAGAAACCAGAGCTCAAGTCCCAGTCTGGCTGCTACCTGTGTGAAGTTTGCATGTTCTCCCCATGTCTGTGTTGGTTTCCGCTAGGTACTCCGTCTCTGCTACCGTGTCCCAGTGTCAGTGAGTGTGTGTGTGCGCATGTCCTTTATAATAGGCTGGTTGCCACCTTGCACCCTGTGCTGCTAAGATTAACTGCTAGATTAAGAAAGTGGGTGTGGACGGTAAGAGTGCATGGGAATAGGGTATATACGCTCCTTTTCCCTAGTTTGGGCAATACTCTAGTTACAGTTACACTGAAAATAATTGTTACACAACAACCTCTAAATTATATATAGTTTGAAAGACCTTGACTGAGAATGATTTAAATATGATGCTGCAATCATGTTTATTACACTAATGAAGTCATCCTTTTGTTTGCTAATCAGTTTTACTTGACACACAACAAATAGTTATATGAAACTGTTGGTCTGTGTAATCTAATGGTTCGTTGCATTCATCTCAAATAATTACAATTACCTCAAATAACTTGTTATTGTAATAACTATGAGGCCTACTTGAACAGAATAACATCAAAACACTACAAACTGATTTCCATAATCTCTGCCTCCAAAAGGTTAGCGTTTAGATATACAGCAAACTTGTACATTTTTATAGATGGCAGTAAGTAAATTTGTCGTTCTTGATTAGGGTGCCTGCTAAACGCTATAAATGTAATGTAAATGACTACGAATATGAATTGCAACTCTTGAGGTCCTGACCCTTTCCAAAGGATTGGTTTCTGCATATCAATGGTTACAGGCAGTGTTGTGCCAGTTCACAGCTTTTCTGAACTAGTTCAAATTCAGTTCATACATGCTCAAAGTGAACAGTTCACGTTCAAAGTTCACAATTTTAATTCTGAACTAGTTCAAAGTTCAGTTCATTTTACTTTTTTCGTGAGATATTCAAATAAATACTTTTTTTCCACATTACAAGCTAGAAATCACTATACGTTCTTTGAAACTGCTCATTGTAAACATTTGCTCATGACACTGCAATTGTGTACGCGGCGTTGCTATGCCTACCACGTTCTGCCGCAATTCATCACGGGTAACGTCGTGCGGAAACCAGTATGTTATTAACTAGCCAGTATGTTAACTATTCTCAGCCGGACACTACGTTGCCCGCAATGCATTGCGCACACAATGTCAAAACCATTTCTGTCTGGTGATACATGATTTAAGCGGCCACCAGCGAGAATACAGGAGGGAGGGGAGGAACTTTCCTCATTGACGGTTTCAAAAGATGGGAAAACAGATGTCACTCAGTTTTCAATGGAACAATACACATTCCAACGTTCATTTACAGTGATGTCTGCGTTCATGACACATAATGTGAACTAAGTGTCACGTTCAAGTTCTTTATTAAAAAATGTGCTTGCGTTCAGTTCAACGTGTTCACGAAAAAATAGCTTGTTCAATGAACGCGTTCTTTTGAACTCGTTCACGCACAACACTGGTTACAGGTTCTTTAACCAACAGGAATGCTATATGACACTATTAGAAGGTTAAATTATTAGTTTATTAGATTTCATAAAGATGCAGCCTAACTCTCTGCACATGAGTAAAGAAAAGCTATTAAGCATAACACTTTGTGTAATCTCATGATTATAAGCCTTCTTTGAGCTTATTCTTTAAGGCTTTCAGTTCAAAAGGCTTAAAGAATGAGTCATCTGTTTCCTAAGGAAGTATAAATTACAGATGTTCCCTTAAATGCTGGATTTGTTTATTCCTAAGGACTAAATTGTGTATATACCCTTTGCAGCTTAAGCACAGGTAAAGACAGGCAGGTACAATTAGTATTTCATCACATATAAATGTCTGAGCATAAACTTTACCATAAGCAACTTTCAAAATTAGATGATCAATGAGATGAAATCGAGCTTTTAAAATATCCAGTATTTCATACATGTATGGGGCTGGTTTTATATTGTATTGGATGTATAATCTAGAATAATGTAAAGATCTGATTGGCTACAGGTATCTGCAGATGTTCATTATCAAAATGCATGGGCAAATATGTATCAAGACAGATCTACTTGGGAAACTAAGCAGTTGAATCCCTGTATTTATGCAAAAGAAAACTGAGTGAGATAGCCTCCCGTTGCCTTCTCAGGTGCAAAACTAAAGAAGCAAACACAAGAACATGTATTGGATAATAACCTCCATTTGGCATAAATGGAAAACAATTTCCTTAATTACCCAAATAAGCCTGATAAGCATACCCAAAATGGGAACGATCAACAGAGAATCCTCTACTCAATCAATACTCCTGCACCTTGTCAGTTTGTATGCGCCAATAATCAGAAGTATGACAAAGCAACAGTAGTCAACACCGTCAGCTTATACATACAAGTGCTAATTTAACATCTCGTTCCAAAATTATGGCCATTACTTGTCATATTTACTTTTTAGAAAGAGCACAGAATGCTTTATAATGTCATCACTTTGCACATATTGCATTTCTGAGAAGTAAAAGAACCCGATGATGTAACTGTATCTGACTTGGAGCCCTAAAATCAACACAATGGCATTAAATAGGAGGCATACTGTCGACTAACCTGTCCCCTAGACCAGTACCGACATTGTAATTTGGCCAACAAAGAACACTGAGCTGCATTAGTTTCTCCCACACATTAGATGTCTAAACATAGCAGTATGTTTACGTTTTCAACTTTGGGAGAAGCTTAAAAGAAACATTTGAAATTGATTCGACCATGAAACCTAAAAATTCTGAACCAGAATTCACTGAGTCAGAAGTCAGAAGAGTACAAATGGCACTGATAGACCAGGCCAGTGAGTCCTGTCATACAACAGGGAAAGCAAGACTGGCGTCAATGTATTACATTTACATTTACAGCATTTAGTAGACACCCTTATCCAGAGCGACTTACAAATGATACAGTCTTACAATCTAAGCAATTGTGGGTTAAGGGCCTTGCTCAAGGACCCAACAGTGGCAGCTTGGCAGAGGTGGGATTTGAACCCTGGACCTTTTGGTCCATACTCCAGTACCTTAACCGCTAGGCCACCACAGTCCCACCGACTGTATCTCCATGTCTGAGTGGGCTTAAGTACAGGTGATATCATGTGTCCCCACCATGGACATTCAAAGATGGGTCAACAATCAACTAAAGAAAAGGGAAAAATTTGTAGAAACGTTCCTTTATTTTCTAGATGTTAGTAGCATTATATAGCAGATAAGGTTTTCTGAGCACCTGTGTGTAGCACGAGTCGGCATATTATCTGATTTATAGTCATTGACAAAAAAATAACACACCCAGACAGAGATGTTGGATTGCTGCAAAACTTGGCATTCAGTTATGTCTCAGGTAGATATGTAAATGATTAGGTGTGGTCTGATTAGACACTTGGTCTGGGACACAAGAGGGCATGAAATTGCTTCCCTCCACTGCCCATTTTGGAATTTATTTTGTACATAGGAAAATTATCGCACTGAAACAAGAACGTGTCTTGCACACTGCTGCCACAAAATTAGAAGATTCACATCATTCTTAGAACTACAAGAATTAGAAGAACATCATCATATGCTGCAGAATTAAGCGTTTATTTTACTGGAACTGAGGAGACCAGCAACAGCCTTAAAAAAGTGACCCATTCCAATAAGTCCATTCAGACAGCTAGTTCTCTCTGTTATCAGCGTATATAGTCCATCAAACTGCCACATTTTGTTATGATTGGCACTTAATACTGCCTATATCCCTAACTAGTAAGCACTGCTCGGCATCGTTTGTGCTGTTAAGCTAAAATTTCCACTACAGCAGCCTAAGGACCACTGGCTTCAAGGCAGTATTATTACCACTAAATGTACAGGACTTTTTATGTAATATTGTGGGATCACAAAAGGGATTATAATAGCGTTTGCTTTAATTAATCATGTCACATCGCAATGAAATTGTCAAAAATATAAATCATACTAAATTACATTTCAAAACTTCTATCTGCTATGAGTTACAGGAAACATATATACCATTACACCTACAGTACTGACCAAAAGTCTTAGGCAATGGTATAATGACCACATATAATTATTTATCAGTCTCTGTATTAGAATACAACCAAAAAATACAAGCAATTTGTATGCAGCAACAAAAACTGAAAAATCTGGGGAAAAACAGCTCATATAGGAGACAGGAGCAAGTATTTAGTGTGACCTCCCATTACTCTTGAGCATTACCAGCATCTGGTAGCTTCATCGGAATACAGAGCTGACCCTTCTACAGTCTGCAGAGGCTTGATATACAAAGCAAGAAACCACCTTTTCCAGGGTGAGAAGGTTGAGATATGCTAAAGCTCACAAAGATTGGAATGAAGATCAGTGGACAAGAGTATTATGGAACGAGGAATCCAAATTTGACATTTTTGGGTCCAGTCGTCGACGATATATTATATTTAAACCATTGCTAAACAACAAAAGTAATGGTGGCCTAAGACTTTTGCACAGTACTGTAAGCATAAATCAACAAACACCTACAGATCTGAGGATCAACTCAAAACCATCTAAAGCAATCCAATCCCCAATAAATGGATTAGAAAGTGAGAAAGGGTTCTTTCTGAGAGCTGAGTTCCTGCATAAGGACCATAAATAAGGAGACTGCATGTGGAGACAGAACTGATCCAAGACTGCATTCTGGCTTCAGCAACACAACTGTAACAGTGCTGATCTATGGCTGGCATATCTGGCACACCAGGATCATCCAACAATGAGCTAAACAAAAACATACTGTTGGGTGAGGTGAGGTGGAGAGCTAGAGATGACCCTCCCCTGTAGGTTTCCATTGCTGTGTAATCTTCAACAATCAATGAAAATATTATGAAACATAAAAATACTCTACACTTGCAAAGTTGTAACGCACCTGAACAAAAATGGCTGATGGCTTTTATAGAGGATACCAAGTATAATTGTGGTCACCAGCCTCTGTTGTGTTACAAACAATATAATAATCCTACTAACATTATTATTATTATTATGGAAAAGGTGTGCCTAAAAACATTTCCTGTCAATAATATCTGCTGTTAAAATATAATATCTTTTGGTATTTTCATGCATTTGGTGTTCAAATCCCTAAACCGCCAAGTTCCAACTGTTGGAAGCTTGAGCAGGGCACGTAATCCATACTTGTTTGGATTTTCAGTTTTAAACAGCTTTTGTACTTAGACACCATATGCACAGTCACAATTGAATAGTGTTACATAATACAGATTTAACGACCACATTACATCCTGTGAAACAGGACAGTGAACGAAACAGCCGTTGACTGGACATTAGCACAGCCACATAGTCTTTTTATTGTACTGTAATGTAAATATAAACTGTATTTTCACAACTGCGATACGGAAATGCGTCTGATATGAGATACTGCTGAAGACAAGAGTGGAACACTACCGTCGGTCCAAAGCCGAAACTCTTTTACACACATGTTAAACCTATTAATTTATGGCAAGTCACAATAGTTATGGGACTGTGGTAGCCTAGCGGTTAAGGTACTGGACTATGGACCAAAAGGTCCAGGGTTCAAATCCCACCTCTGCCAAAACTGCCACTGTTGGGTCCTTGAGCAAGGCCCTTAACCCACAACTGCTTGGATTGTAAGACTGTATCAGACTGCAAGTCGCTCTGGATAAGGGCGTCTGCTAAATGCTGTAAATGTAAATGTAGTTATGACCCTGTGCAGGGGAAAGCCAAAACACTTCAGAGGACAGTAGATGGACCTGACGATTTGTTTGATGGATGCCAAAAATGCACTGATAGACAAGGGAGATTAACCAGATGAAACACAGACTCAACAACAAGTAACTGTGAACTAGTTTATATAATTATGGCTGAGGGTGAATACACAGATAGTGGGGGACAAATAAAGGACACACACACACACACACACACACACACGGCATTTGCAACTTGTTACAAATAAGTGGCAGAAAGTCATACACACAACCACGAGTGACTTACACAAAAAAGCCTCTAAATACATCAACTGAGTTAGAACAGCCTGTAGTCCAAAACTGACTTAGCGAGCACATGACTGGTAAGGTAGATAGTTTTACACACACCCACACACACCCACACACACCCACACACACCCACACACACCCACACACACACACACACAGCTGTTTATGGCCACAATGTCCGGGGTTAACAGACTGATATTTATTTCCTTTTATAATTTATTATCATTTTTTTTTACCTCAGTCATTAAAGTGACCTGTCAGATGGTTGTTAAACGGTGCATACCTCCATCTCCAAAAGGACACACATTTATTGCAACTATACTCACTATACTCATAACCATCCCATACAAAATACTAGTGTCTGTCTGCTCTAATACAGTGGTATCTCGATTTTCCTCGTTAATTCCTTCCACAAGGCTTGTCAAGAACCGAAAATGACAAGTGGCGAGCAAATTTTTCCCATAAGGAATAATGTAAATTGAATTACAAAACCCACACTGTATAAAACATTGTACGCATTAATGGAGTTGTATTGTACAGGTGCTCCCTGATTTATGATGGGAATATGTTCTGACAAATCCATCATAACTTACATGCATCAGGAACTGAGGAGTTTAACGAGTGTTTAGTAGAGCGGTCTATATTGTATCATAGCAGAGCCTATGATAATTAATGATAGGTAAGTTAATGTATAAAACACTTGCATTAACCTACAACTGGCCAAAATCATTAACACAAAGCTTATTTTATAATAAAGTGTTGAAAAATCTCATGTAATTTAGTGAGTACTGGATTGAAAGTGGACACTTACTGTATTGGTGAAGCTAACTGCAGCCTGTGTTCTGGAACATTCAATTCCTGTTTTGCTTTCAGCTGGCTCTTATAATCTAACCTGTTTTAGGACTCGTGGATACTAATTTTCACTAAAAATGCAGTACTGAAGAGGTAAAAATAAAGAAAACCGCGATAAAAAAATAGCATAGATCTCGGAGCAAGAGCTATTGTGAATCTGTATCACTGAATCACTGTGTACTGAATCTTGAATCATGAATCGAGCTTTAGCTGAAACAAGTTTAAGCAAGTGCACAGAGTACCGAGCAAATGACTAGAACCAAGACAAATTTTTCTGGTCAAAATACATAGCGAACCGAATTCAAGGAGTTCCGAAGGGGTCGAGAACTGAGGTACCACTGTACTTGGTTAGGCCTTCCTTGCGTTAGTTACAACAGCCATCCTCTTGTTTCCTTCTTAGCCCTTCTTTCTTCCAATTTTACAATATACTGCTCTTCACATGTTCTGCACACACACCTTATCAGTCAATGTCGTCAAAATATGTAGTCTCCAAAACAAGATAAGCAGCTATGTCTCTGTACTAAATACATAAATTCTTTAGCACTACATTGCTCTGTGTTCTTAAGGGGTCACATGATCAGATATGTAAACTGACTTACTGATGCTAAGCGAGTACGGGATTCAAATATCCCATCCATAATGCAGACGTACTTGTCCATGGCACAGTATAGCCTTTAGACCTCATATAACAATGACAGCTTTCAAACAAAAACATACATTTAATTCTCCCACCTCCGGTTTTAAATTACTTTATAATAATAATGATAGTTACTAGAGTAATAAAAAGGAGTGGGTAGCTTGCTTCGGTGGATGTCTATGGAGCAGAGCTCACCTGATAACCCACATTAACACACCTGTTATTTAAGAGGCAGGCAAGGCCTATAAAGTTTCAAATGCAACAGCAGGGTTGCTTGTTTAGAGAACACTGAATCGAGGTTCTAGTCCTGAAGCGGAGTTCAAACACTATTTAAATCATCAGCCAATGTTCAGGTCTAGCAGAAGCACTTGAACGCAAATCAAAGGATCTACCTAATCTTCATCTACTACATACACTGAAGAGCCATAACATAAAAACCTAAGTCCCACTTATCATATAGATGTGCTCTGTAGTTCTGTAGTCCATCTGTTGCTCTACATACTTTGTTAGACCCTTTTCTTCAATGGTATCAAGTGGTTTTTGGGGTGGGGGATCATTCTCAGTGCCTCAGTGACACTGGCATGGTGATGGCATGTTAGTGTGTTGTGCTGGTACAAGTGGACCAGACACCGCAGTGCTGCTGGCATGATTAGACACTTCAGTGTCACTGCTGGACCGCAGCGAAAATATTCAGCCACCAACATCCTGTAGGCAGCGTCCTGTGGGGCACTGATGAGGAATTAGAGGATGACTAACCACAAAACTGTGCAACAACAGATGAGCTACCCTCCCGACTTTATATCTACAAGGTGAAGCAAAAATGTAGGCATGTAGTATAAAGTTTAAAACGGACTGAGTGGGCACAGCGTTTAAAATCTTCAGCAGTATGCTGCTGTCTGATCCAGTGCTTGATTTGTGCTGGATTCTGCCGGAGCAAGATCCAGTACATCTCACATTTTGGAGCGCATGCTTTCCAGCACTTATTTATGTGGGTCCAGCACCACTGTATATTACAGTGGGGCAAAAAAAATATTTAGTCAGCCAATGATTGTGCAAGTTCTCCTACTTAGATGAGAGAGGTCGAGGTCGAATCATTTTCATCATAGGTACACCAACTATGAGAGACAAAAATGAGAAAAAAAATCTAGGAAATCACATTGTAGGATTTTTTAAGAATTTAATTGTAAATCATGGTGGAAAATAAGTATCTGGTCACCCATAAACAAGCAAGGTTTCTGGCTCTGTAACAACTTCTTTAAGAAGCTCTTCTGTCCTCCACTCGTTACCTGTATTAATGGCACCTGTTTGACCTAGTTATCTGTATAAAAGACACCTGTCCACAGCCTCAAACAGTCAGACTCCAAATTCAACCATGGCCAAGACCAAAGAGCTGTCGGATGACACCAGGAAGAAAATTGTAGACCTGCACCAGACTGGGAAGAGTGAATCTACAATAGGCAAGCAGGTTGGTGTGAATAAATCAACTGTGGGAGCAACTGTAAGAAAATGGAAGACCATTGACCAATCAAGACCAATCTGCCTCAATCTGGGGCCCCACGCAAGATCTCAACTCATGGGGTCAAAATGATCATGGAAATGGTGAGAAAATGTAACCTAGTAAAGTATTCAAAATGCAGGAGCTCTGTTTGCATAATTTGTTACTTGTTAATTGTTAATATGCTGGATTGAGGCTGGATTCTTAAAATAATCCTACCATACCCAACAACTATACACCGATAATGGCACACAGTTATCAGTCAATGACGTCAACATGGCATAAAACAAAATAACAACTTTATACCGTTAATTGAGCACAGACTTGGATTTCTCAGCTCAAATTTTTGGGATGTTATTCAGTTTACCATTCATTACAGCAGATGCAAGCTTTTCTAATAGCAGGCTCTCGAAATAACTGATAAATCCCATATACTGTAGCAGAAAATCATTTATTGACTCACTTTTGCAAATGTCATTAGTCTTCAACTTTTAAGTGTGCTTCAGGTCAATATGTTTTATGATATTTCCTCAGTCCAGTGAAAGGTGCTGAACTAATTATCCATGGCGCACTGCACCTATGCTACAAATGCAGTACAGATTAAAATATGATTTGAGTATTCCTTCAACCTCTTATGTCCCAGGGCTGACCCTCATTGTGGGATATGGAGAAAATGGGTAAACTCCAGGATCTTCCTACTAACAGACATGTCAGTGTTTGCTTATTATGAATAGCCTTACATCACTGATGCTCATACCAAGATAATAAAATGTTGTATAACCTTTAAACATAAGGATTCTCTTTAAAGGTCCAAAAGTCCAAATTTACAGAGATTTCCATTAGGGCCTATTTGAAGGAGAATGTGCCAAACCTGACCGGATAACTCGACAGTTTTACAGTGTTTATAAGAATAAAAAGGGTTTGGGATTGTTGGGTTAGAAATGTAAACTATATGCTTATGTTGATTTGTAAAATATTAGACAAAATAAGTAAACGTAGCACACATTAGCCTAAGCATATGGGCCTGTATCTATACACCCGGCATGTCTGCTGGCATACGTGTTGGACAAAAAGCGAATTTTCTTAAAGCATTATGAAAAAAGACACATAAATAAACATGATGTAAATTAATTGTGATGTTTGGGAGGCAGACAGGAGGTCAGTGTGTTTCCCGTCAGTGTGATACACTAATCCTGCTGTAGCATCTCTTGACACACAGCGGCTCTTCAGATAACGCTTCACGTATGAGGTGTAACGCCGATCCATTGACATTCGTTAGACCGGACATTTACAAATATCTGTCCATCGCTTCCATCACACCTGTCTCTATGGGATAGGTTTGTCAGAACTCACCCTCAGACAGCTCCAGGTCGAGCTCAGCCAGCTGCTCCCGCACCTCCACGGGCAGAGCAGACACATCCACGGGCCGCTCGGCCATCTCTCCTCGGACAGCGAGCTAAACACCAGAACCGTGTGCTTTCCCCAAAACCACAACAGACAACCTGCGTCCAGCTTTCAGTAAACAGTGGCAGTTAAACAGCAGTGGATTGTCCTCCATCCGTGAAACCCTCCTTCTCCGCCATGCCAAGAGAGAAAGAAATCCCTCGGGTCGATCCTAAAGAGTCGATTCTCTGTTTAAATGGCTTGGAATTTAGGAGTCGACTCCTAGGCTTTTGATTTCCAAACCCCTAACTCGGGTAAATCGACTCTTTTTGGAGTCCCACACATTCATTCAATTTAGCTTATATTAGTACTGTTACAAGCTCACAAATGCTTTTCTTTATAGATATCCTTAAGAGTAAACCTTGTAAAAGGAAAAAATGTACAATTAACAATGTCAATCCACAAAGAAGGATTAACCAGACTGACATTATGCCTCTAGTAACCAATATTTACGTAATACATATGAATGTGTATCATGATAGTACTTGCAAGAAACTATCATGCATTTTGTAAGATTACCACTGCCTTGCAGCATATTAAGTTTTCGTAAGCTACTCGACAGGAAAATGACCTGGATTCAGAATCAAAGTCGAGTTACATGAGGAATCGAACAGCCACTGGTGCGGGTCACGTGATGGCGACTTGGCTTTGGACAGGAGTCTCCATCTGGTGTAACGGTTTAAATGCCACAGTAAACCAACCACAACCGTATCCTAATGGCATTGATGTTGGCCTCGTTTGATTTATCATAAAGGGCTCACAAAGTACAAGTTGCATGTATCACATCAAATCATAATTAAGAGCTGTGATCCTTTAAACTAATTTTGACAATCAAGCTTCTAATATGATAATCAACTTATACCCTTCCATTACTGCAGGGAAAACGACAGTTTCGGTACTAAATTCCTTATTTATTTAATACTTACTTTTATGAGTATTTAAGTAGGCCTTAGACACTAAGTATTAACAAAATTAAATCTTAAATTTAATAATTTCATAATTACAATGCGAGTCTTATAATTTTACAACAATATGAAGTATAGGCTACAATTTGCTCTCGCACAAATTGAGGAAGATCCTAAAGGAATTTAATAAAAAATTTTAATGGACAATCTGGGAGAAACTCATTACTCCAAGCCCTGGATACAATTAACTCCAAGCAGAATAACCCACACTGTCATAAGATTCATAAGTATTTCAGAAGTATTTGTCATATATGGGAATTCAAATACATTAGTTCCACACCATGTAAACTTAGTAGGCATTTAAATATAAAAATGCGTCATCAGATTGTCACACAAGTCCTAAAGTTATATTTGGAGAACACAAATAAGACAAAAATGTTATACTCAGTAACTTATTTATTAAGGAAAATGTTCCAAAAATTACAAATCTGAGTGGCATGATTATGTAAACAATTAAATGATTAAATAAATAATTGGTTTAAGTAGACCAGAGTCATCTGTTTTCAGTCAATGGGATAATAATCAGGTGCGCATGAACACCCTGTTTTGTTATTTAGACAGATTGTGTACAAAATGAAGGAACTTAAAGACCATTGTTACCATCCCCATGAGTCAACTTACAAATATCACTACAAGAGCAAGGAAGGTACAGTGGTGCTTGAACGTTTGTGAACCCTTTAACATTTTCTATATTTCTGCATAAATATGACCTAAAACATCATCAGATTTTCACACAAGTCCTACAAGTAGATAAAGAGAACCCAGTTAAACAAATGGGCCAAAAATATTATGCTTGGTCACTTTTTTTTATTGAGGAAAATGATCCAATATTACATATTAGTATGTGAACCTTTGCTTTCAGTATCTGGTGTGGGATAAGGTTCTTATGCTGGAATGCAGTGTTTTCCTTTCTCCAACATAATGCTTTTCTTTTTAAACCAAAAAGTTCTATTTTGTTCTCACCTGTCCACAAAAAATTCTTCCAATAGCCTTCCTGCTTTGTCCACATGATCTTTAGCAAACGTAGATGAGCAGCAATGTTCCTTTTGGAGAGCAGTGGCTTTCTCCTTGCAACCCTGCCATACACACCATTGATGTTCAGTGTTCTTCTGATGGTGGACTCATGAACATTAACATTAGCCAAAGTGAGAGAGTCCTCCAGTTGTTTAGAAGTTTACCCTGGGGTCCTTTGTGTTCCTCACCAAACTATTTACCGCCTTGCTCTTGAAGTGATCTTTGTTGATCGACCACTCCTGGGGAGGGTAAGAATGGTCTTGAATTTCCTCCATTTGTACACAGTTCTGTCTGGACTGTGGATTGGTGGAGTCCAAAACTCTTTAGAGATGTTTTTTTGTAACCTTTTTTTCCAGCTTAATGAGCTCAACAATTGTTTTTCTGAGGTCCTCTGAAATCTACTTTGTTCGTGCCATGATACACTTCCACAAACATGTTGTGAAGAGCAGACTTTGAAAGATCCCTGTTCTTTAAATAAATCAGGGTGACCACTCACACCTGATTGTCATCCCATTGATTGCAAACACCTGACTAATTAACTGCTAATCCTAGGGGTTTACATACTTTTATCACTCACTAATATGTAATATTGGATCATTTTCCTCAATTAAAAAAATGACCAAGTATAATATTTTTGTCTCATTTGTTTAACTGGGTTCTCTTTATCTTCTTTTAGGGCTTGTGTGAAAATCTGATGATGTTTTAGGTCATATTTATGCAAAAAGACAGAAAATTCTAAAGGGTTCACAAACTTTCAAGCACAACTGTAGAAGCTTTATTGTAAGGGAGGTTTTACAGGTCTCAAAGACTTTAGTACTCTTCCCCTTATTAGGTGGTAGTCAGAGACTGTTGTATGCCCAATGTGGTATCTGGCATATGTAACCTGGTCCTGCCAATCCTCCAGGTTATCGGTTTACTGCCTATAGTGGTATTGTCCTCATGCAGTTTATTGCAGGTTTGTCCATTCGACTCGGCTTTCCATGTGCTCATTATGTAGGTCACAGGGTCTTTCCTCTGTATGCCAACATCCCAGTGGTCTTCTTCACCACCTGGTTTGCTCTTTCGTTGCCCTAGAGGCCAAGGTGATCTGGGACCAAGCATTAAACCACATGGCAGCCCAGTTCTTTGAGCTGGCATGTTGTTTGCAGCACATTTATGATGATAGGGTGGTCAAACTCCTGGAGAAAGGATTTGAAACTGGTACATGAGAAGAAAAAAAATCCAGAATATCACATTGTAGGATTTTTAAATAAATTAATTGTAAATTATGGTGGAAAATAAGTATTTGGTCAATAACAAAACTTCAACTCAATACTTTGTAACATAATCTTTGTTGGCAATGACAAAGGTCAAACGTTTGATGTAAGTCTTCACCAGGTTTGCACACACTGTAGCTGGTATTTTGGCGCATTCCTCCGTGCAGATCTCCTATAGAGCAGTGATGTTTTGGGGCTATCGATGGGCAACACAGACTATCACTGATGGAAGGAGGTTTTGGCTTGAAATCTCACGATACATGGCCCCATTCGTTCTTCTCTTAACTCGGATCAGTAGTCCTGTCCCCTTTGCAGAAAAACAGGCCCAAAGCATGATGTTTCCACCCCCATGTAGGTATGGTGTTCTTGGGATGCAACTCAGAATTCTTCTTCCTTCCAAACACGACAAGTTGAGTTCTTACCAAAAAGTTCTATTCTATATCATATCTGATCACATGATATTCTCCCAATCCTCATCTGGATCATCCATATGCTCTCTGGCAAACTTCAGCCGGGCCTGGACATGTACTAGCTTAAGCAGGGGGACACGCCTGGCACTGCAGGATCCGAGTCCCTCTCGGCGTAGTGTGTTACTGATGGTAGCCTTCGTTACTTTGGTCCCAGCTCTCTGCAGGTCATTCATCAGGTTCCTAAAATGTAGTTCTGGGATTTTTGTTCACTGTTCTCATGATCATTTTGTCCCCACAGGATGAGATCTTTCGTGGGGCCCCAGATCGAGAGAGATTATCAATGGTCTTGTATGTTCTTCCATTTTCTTTACAATTGCTCCCACAGTTGATTTATTAACCTGCTTGCCTATTGTAGATTCACTCTTCCCAGCCTGGTTGCAGGTCTACTTTTTACTTCCTGGTTGTCCTTCGACAGCTCTTTGGTCTTGGCCATGGTTGAGTTTGGAGTCTGACTGTTGAGGCTGTGGACAGGTGTCTTTTATACAGATAACGATTGTCAAAAACAGGAGTTGCCATTTATACAGGTAAACGAGTTGGAGGGACCAGAGAGCTTCCTAAAAGAAGTTACAGGTCTGTGAGAGCCAAAAAATTTGCTTGTTTGTGGGGTGACCAAAATGCTTATTTTTCCACCATGATTTACAATTAAATTCTTTAAATATCCTACATTGTGATTTCCTGGATTTTTTTTCTCATTTTGTCTCTCATAGTTGAAGTGTACCTATGACGAAAATTACAGACCTCTCTCATCTTTCTATGTAGGAGAACTTGCGCAATCAGTGGCTGACTACATACTTTTGCCCCACTGTAGCTGCTGACACCGGGATGCATGACTTTGAGCCATCTATATATATTGGGGAATGTTTGGGAAACCTTGCCATGATGTCGGAGAATTTCCAAAGGTAGATGTTCAGGTGTTTCACCAATTTTGATCTTGGAACAGGTCTATGACTATGTTCAGTTCCAGGAGTTTACATGCACCGGACATAAAAAAAATGTCACCTGTGACTGAAATGTACCTTTGTAATACAACCATGAGCATGAATAACAGCCATCAATTTAGTATGGACTGGCAGAGTTTCTGGATGTAGACGACATCAATGTTTAGCCTCTCTTGCATCAAAGACTTGCACATTTCAGACAGATTTCGTGGATGCTTTTCCTGGCCACTTACTTGTTGTTCCAGGTGGATTTGAAGAGGATTCACATCTGGGGATTTTGATTGCCAGTCCACTTGTCTAAACGCCCAATCACAAATTTTTGCCAGTCATTAAGGTCTGATTTGTGACCCATTTTCCACACATCAAATGGGACACTCGCTGCACTGTACCACCTATTCTCAATCTAGGAATCCTGTCACACACCATGCTGGTATTTATAGTCCGATTATCCTCATGCATTGTCCTCTGCAGGAGCCTCAAGTTACTACCACCTTAAACTCACAAAGTGACTAAATTTTTGTCTGGGGAGTATACATAAAAAAAGATATAGTACAACAGTTCACATGTTTATATTTTAGGCAGCTTGTGTTCTTGAAATGAAAGGAAGGCCATAAGCTGAACTAATTCCAAATAGTTTATAAACAGTTTCTAGCAGCTGCATTAAGCTAATTCCAGAAAATACTGTATGTAGTTTTACACAAGACTGTTGATTTGACTAGGTCAGTCTGAGTGAGGAATAAATTAGGAGCATATTTATGTCACCAATTACATCCACATCAATATAGCACTCTTTAAATTCCATTTATGTTTAATTATTACAATATATCTTCAAGACCATTTCATTTAGTCAATATAGTACAGACAGCAATGCTTAGACATATATGCACAGTTTATATTTACTGATATTTACAGCTAGTTAAAGAGCTTGACTGTTGAGCAAAAACACTTTCAGATCCATTAGTGCCACACACACACACACACACACACACACACACACACACCACTTCATTCATGCATGATGCACTCCTGCATGTGAGAGGATGACACACACTGCCATACAGGGAATGGGTGGCCTCATGGAGACTGATGTCAGTTGGAAAAACAATGATCAATAAACAAAAACAGGGTCAAGAGGTGATAAAGAGAACACAACAGAACATACAAGCTGTAATTCTACCAAAGGCGCTGGATATGGCAACACTACACCAGGATCCATTTTTCTAATGATAATGTTGAAATAGGAGGCTGGGGGTTAACACCGTGTGTATGTATATGTGTAGTATATTACAGACACTAAACAAGCGTTTGCAATAGTAACTTTCAGTATGAGACATGTTAATGTGTTCATAAAGCATAAAAGCATAAACCATTTGTTTGCAAAATCTTATTTAAACAAACGTACAGTACACGTCATTGATACACTGTTATAATCCATCAACTAATGCAAGCAGTGGTGCACATCTGAGTGTGTGTGTGCATATATATGTGTGTGTGTGTGTGTGTGTGTGTTATTATATTTGCATTGGCATATTAACTGGAATAAAATATGATTCAACAAAATTAACCATACACTTGTGGTTATGCTACCCGTACATCTCATGTCACACATGCACACTCGCACACATACACTCTCTCTTCCACACACATACACACACACACGAGCCAAAACATTACAACCACCCAGTGTGTAGGTATGTGGCACGTTTTGTAGTTTGTCATCCTGCTTTGAGGCTTGTCCCTCCTCGGACCACTGTCACTAGACACACAATACATCTTTCCAGGGGCACTATTTTCTTCCTTTTTGGCCAGTAGGTTCTGACCCCTGTCAGATTCAATCAGGTCTTTATGACCGCCCATTTCTCCACATCAAATACAAAACCGTTCAAATAGCGCATAATACATCCCACACCTTGACATTCAAGGTGAAACTAGATCAGAGATCACACACTGATCAGCCAAACATACAAAACACTCACAGAACACACAATAAATAAGGGCTATTATTTTGCTGCACAAGTTAAGATCTGGGATATGTTAGACGGTAAGTGAACAGATGGTTCTCCTAGTCGACGTGTTGGATGTTGGAGAAAAGTTCAAGAGTAAAGACCTGAGGAACTCTAACAAGGGACAAGCCATTAAGGTCAGGCTGCATCGGAGCATCTCCCATTTACATTTACAGCATTTAGCAGACGCCCTTATCCAGAGTGACTTACAATTGATACAGTCTTACAATCCAAGCAATTTTAGGTTAAGGGTCTTGCTCAAGGACCCAACAGTGGCAACGTGGCAGAGGTGGGACTGAACCCTTGATTTTCTGGTCCAGAGTTCAGTACCTTAGCCGCTAGGCTACCACAGTCCCCACAGTCTCCCGAACAACCCCCCACCCTCCACCCATGACAGCAATAAATCCTATTCCGCTATTGTGGTACACATCACGGAAATATTTATTGCTGGTTACGTAGAACTGTGTCACAACCCAGTTCCTGCTGAGTACAGATCTGCTTTGTTGCAGACTGTCTACCTTCAAGAGCACCTACAATCAGTACAGATCTGGACAGGACACTAGATCCCATATCTGTTCAAAGGACTGGTGTATTTTGATACATAGTCAAGAAATGCATCTTGCTCAAGTGGAACTAACAAAGACCTCCAGGATTATTTTCATTTAATAAAAATAAAAAAAAATTAAAACCTGAACAAAACATTGTGACTGGAGTCCGAAACACAATCAATTAAATATGGGGGATATCTTATCTTCCTGAGAACTGGTGAATCCCTTACGGACCTCTGACAATCCACCAGAGCAGAATAAGTGCTTTGACTAGTTGAAAAGTGCCATATGTACTGTAGGAATGAAATATTTTGATTCTGTCCCCGCCTCCGTAGTCCTATGTCATGTACTTATGATTGTTTAAAGCTAAAATTTAGTTGCGGTTTTGTTTAAGCTCCTACAATGAGCAGAACTGGACCTTGGAGCAATGGAAGGTGGTCACCTGGTCGGATGACTCTTGCTTTGTTTTCCATTACGTAGATAGTCAGGTATGTGTGCAGCATTACCTGAGGAAGTGATGACACCAGGATGCACTGTGGGAAGAAGCTAAGTCGGTAGAGGGAGCGTGACGCTCTGGGTTCCTGGCATTCATGTGGATGTCAATTTGCCGTGTGACACCTACCTAAACATCGTTACAGACCAGGTAGTTTTAATGTTTTGGCTGATCGGTGTATATCTTAAACCATAAATGCAGACTGATAATGATAATTAATATATATAAAAATATATTGCTTTTCCTCTGCAGACAAGCCTGTTCTATGGCTTTCTGTTAATCTAATAAAAGGCAAAGTATTTTCACATTCACTACTACCACCACAGAGCAGGAGACTCCGAGATACGAGTTTAGGTTTTACCAAGACACTAAGAGTAGGTGAACGCATGAGAGACAGAGAGAGAGAGAGAGAAAGAGAGAGAGAGAGTTAAACAGGTTTGCATAACGTATCTATCCCTTATATGTATTGAATCGTGCAGTCAAATATCAAAAAGAAATATATTAGAATCGACTAAAATAAACACCATCGAAAAAGTGAATTGCACACAAGAGTGTGTGGATGTGCTGCAGAACTTTAAATGTGGTTATGTTTGACAGATGATAAGGTGAGTCTTTACAGGTCTTAGTCTGCATAATCAGCCAGTGACATCCTGTGACAACTTACACCACTTAGTCCATAGAAAACAGTGAGGGCAGGGAGCGGGACACGGTACGCTGTCATATATGAAGGTCAATTACAAGCACACTGGGACTAACAGGTCCAAGGAAAATGATCTGAGAATGTACTCCTTTAACAGGCCCACCTCCTTACGGATGCGCAGTTCCCATTGGCTAATGTGCAAGATCATCATCTGGAGGTGGGCTGTGATTGGGAGGGTGCGTCCCCAGTCGAGCTGCTCCACTGGCCAGAGCCCATTCCAGCCAAAACAGCCACAGCTTCGGCGGCTCGCACGCTTAAGCCATTGACAGACACCGGAGCTGGCACCGAGACAGGCAGTACCAGAGCTGACACTGAGCTCTCATCTACTCCTGCAGCTTGAGAGACAGAAAGAGGAAGAGTTAGAAGGACGTCCAGGTAAAAGAACTAAGCACGAAGCATGGATGGATAGCCGTGTTCATTTCACGACCCTTTTCTTCTAATGAAACAAGGTGATGACTGAACTACAATGATTGAAAAATGACATTGGCCGTTTCTCAATACCAAGCAGAAGTTCGGACTTGCGTATTTCCCAAGTCTGGACTAGGAAGTTGGACTTGCGCGTACATTCTCCCGATGAAGGGAGGACGCAGTTCAGTTATTCTACAATTGGAACAGCAGCGTACTTGGCTATGGAGACAACACGGTTTACCTTTCACAGCTAGATAAAATCTTAGCCTGTCAGTGGTGGAAGAAGTGCTCCGATCTTTTACTTTCCATTGAATAGTTTAACCTACAGTGGTGCTTGAAAGTTTGTGAACCCTTTAAAATTTTCTATATTTCTGCATAAATATGACCCTAAAGCATCATCAGTCCTAAAAGCACATAAAGAAAACCCAATTAAACAAATGAGCCAAAAATATTATACTTGCTCATTTATTTATTGGGGAAAATGATCCAATATTACATATTAGTGAGTGGCAAACGTATGTGAACCTCTAGGGTCATCAGTTCATTTGAAGGTGAAATTACCGTATTTTTCGGACCATAAAGCGCACCGGGTTATAAGGCGCATTAAATGAAACAAAACTCTTACTTAAGTTCCGTCGGAAGCTCAGTTTGTTTTCTTTACCTGGCGCAGGGCGTCTTCTTGCTTCCTCCACTTCCGTACCATTGATTCGTTAATGTTGAATTCTCTCACAGCTGCTCTATGTCCATGTTGTACTGCGTGACCGATAGCGTTGTGTTTGAAATCCGCTTCGAAAATAAATGAATGAATGCACACACCGTAATGCTGAAGCACATACAGTATTACTCCGCGATGCTGCGCACTACGGTTGCCGTAAGCTTCGTAATTGACAGATTTATGAGCGCCGTGTACCATCTACAATCGGTTCTAGGTCAGAAAGCACAACCAGAATTAATTCATACATTAGACGCACCACATTTTAAGGCGCACTGTCGATTTTTGAGAAAGTTAAAGGATTTTAAGTGCGCCTTATGGTCCGAAAAATACGGTAAGAGATCTTTGGCTAGACATCAAGCAGTGAGTGATACCTACATAAGTATTCAATCTAAATAACACGAGTTTATTCCTCTGTTAAGTCAGCACTCCAAAACAGTCAGGACATCTTAAGCGAACAAGCGCCATGTAGCAGGTCAACGACCTTAAGTCCACAAATCGTCCTAACAAAACATGGTTAAAGAAGAATAAAGCAAATGTCTTGAAATGGCCATGTCAATGTTCTGACCTTAATCCAACAGACATGTGGCAGAAGGACCAGAAGTACGTACAGTGGTGCATGAAAGTTTGTGAACCCTTTAAAATTTTCTATATTTCTCCATAAATATGACCTAAAACATCATCAGATTTTCACACAAGTTCTACAAGTAGATAAAGAGAACCCAGTTAAACAAATGAGACAAAAATATTATACTTGGCCATTTATTTATTGAGGAAAACGATCCAATATTATATATTAGTGAGTGGCAAAAGTATGTGAACCTCTAGGATTAGCAGCTCATTTGAGGGTGAAATCAACAGGATGACAATCAGGTGTGAGTGGGCACCATGTTTTATTTAAAAAACAGAAATCTATCAGTCTGCTCGTCACAACATGTTTGTGGAAGTGCATCATGGCAAGAACAACAGATATTTCTAAGGACCTCAGAAAAAGAGTTGTCGAGCACCACTGTAGATCCCCACCAATATCCCAAAGCTGTTCTGTATGGAGAAACGAGCTACAATTTCTCCACAGTCACTACTGCACAAGGGGCTCACACCAGACACTGAATGTAGAGGTTCACGTACTTTTGCCATACACAGATACACAGTATAATTTCTCTAAATAAACAGATGACCAAGTGTAATATTTGTCTCATTTATTTAATTGGGTTCTGCTTATCTACTTAAGGACTGGATGATATTTAAGGTCCTATTTATCCAGAATATAGAAAAGGGTTCGTAAACTTTGAAGCACCAATGTAAAAGAACGTAAAGAATACCCAAAGTTTGCCAAAACAGTTTTAATATACAGTTTAATATGATAGCCGGTAATAGTAATAAATAGAGCTGGCAGTAAGTGATCTGGCAGAGTTAGAGCAGATATATTTGGGAAAAAATGATTTATATTATAGTTGAGAGCATATTATATTAGAGTGTTCTCACTATTAATATGTTGACTTTTGATGTGGATTTGTGGTGAAACAGCGGTTAAGGCGCAGACTTCTACATGTTTAGTTAAATGGACATCTTACCCATGTACGCTTTCTTCTGCATTGCAGTGACAGGACAGTCCTTATGAGCCAGCAGCAATTCTTTCAGACGCGTCACCTCACCTCTTAATAGAGACACTTCACTCTGTTGTTTGTGTACACACACACACACACACACACACACACACACACACACACACAATTAGAATCCTTACTTGTTGTACAAGGTAATGCTTTCCATAGAGAGCCTTACCGTGAGCGAGACATTTGATGCTGCTAGCTCCTCTGCACGCTTTTCCAGGGCGCTGACCCACACTTTGCGCTTCTGCCGGCAGCGGTACGCAGCAGCTCGGTTCCTCTCCAGGAAGCGCCGTCTGCGCTCATCAGGCTCTATATCTGCACCCCGCCGCCTGCGCCCACCTCTGGGCGCTGCAGGAGATACCTAGAGTTATGAGCAGATAATAAGATAAGACAACCCACAACAAACACAAAATGTGCTGATGCTACAAAAGCAAACATACTGACAGGGGCACCATCAGACCCACTTCTGTTGCTGTGGGGGGATTTACAGAAAGATCTAGCTCTGGCTAAAAGTTAGAAATTCTTACTTCCTTTGGGGTTGAATATTTGTTATTGCACATATAGATCAGCAACACAAAAATACACCCATAGCAAATTCAGTGAGAGCTCATATCCAAAACTGTGGTATAAAGAACAAAAGTATCTCTACAAACCACATTATATACTGCCCGGCCAAAAAACGTCACCATCTGAATTTAACTAAGCAAATAGTTAAATAGTTAAAGAAGACTTTGGGCAGTGGTCCAAATCTCCCATCATCAATACAAGATCTTGGGGTAAAATTAAAGCAACTCTGGACAGAACTGCTTCTGCAATGTCACAACATTTACTGTCCAGAGTTGCAGTATTTTTTCCCCAAGATCTTGTATTGATGATGGGAGATTTGGACCACTGCCCAAAGTCTTCTCCAGCACATCCCAAAGATTCTCAATGGGGTTCAGGTCTGGACACTGTGGTGGCAAATCCATGTGTGAAAATGATGTCTCATGCTCCCTGAACCACTCTTTCACAATATGACCCTTCTGAAATGGATTAACATCTTTTCCACAACCACAGGATGTGTCTCTCGACATGGTTGTTTAACAAATGAGAAGCTCCTCACTGCATCAGTTAGGGTTAAAGAACTTGTTGCCAGCTGAAACATGGTGACCAATGCAGTCATTATCTGATGGGAGACTTTTTTTAACTATTTAACTATTTGCTTAGTTAAATCCAGGTGGTGACCCCTTTTTTGGCCGGGCAGTGTGCTACACAAAGTTTCAATTAGATAATCTTGTAAGTATTGAGACTGAGGTACACTATGTATCTTACCACACGCCAAGTTTATACTAATTTTATATTTTCATATTAACCAAATTCTGAACATTTTCCACCAGTGGAAACTGCTCCATGGGGGGTGCAGAAAATTTTGCCTCAGAGACGCCTACATTAATCAGGAGCCTATCAAGTATTGTTTACATTTTTTCCTCTTATGTGATTGGACTACAACGAGCTTGTTAGCTAATCAGGAGACGGCGGGAATTCTAACAGTTGAACCATTTGTGTTTCAGTTTGGCACAGAATTTTCCTCCAAATGAAGGAGATTTTAGATTTATCCGTAACAAAAACGGCTTTCACAAGGCATTCACTTGAAGAAAAAAAGGATAAAAGCTTGGGCCCGATCAGGCTAATTCACAAATTCAGCAGCAGACACGAGGGTGAGCTTACACCTGAGGATTCTCCGGCTCTTGTTATGACAAGTGGAGAAGGCTATCTGTATGCAATGCAAGTACAGCAATGCCTTTTTTTGCTTTCCCTGTTGACTGTTTTAAAGTGCTGGCACGAAGCATTGTGGACAATGACATAATGACAGAGGTACGAGACTTAAAAAGGCTGGTGACTGAGACTTTAACTAGAAAATCACTGAGAATTTTGAAGGAAAGAATGTATTCAGTTGTTTCTACTGGCCAGTGTTTAGGCAGCATTACAGGGTGTTGCTCTGTTTTTAGAATTTTTTTCAGTTGTTTGCATCTCCAATCAAAATTTTTAGCACCAGCCCCCACTATTTCCCACATGTAATAAAGTGGAACGTCTACCAATAACATCTATTGTTACGCTTCCTTGTTATATTAATTTTAATTCTATACTCCTATAACCACCATGCGTTTTGGATTAGGTATAAGTTTTGGTTTAAGTTTTAGTAAGAACATGCATGTATGAGTGGGTAGGTGTATTTGTGTTCCTGTGACTGAGCTGCATAGCAGATGAGACTGTCTATGTGTACTTGTGGCTGAGCTGGTGAAGGTGTCTCATTGGGTTCACTTTTCTGGGATGGTGCTGGTCCACTAATGCTCTGTGGTGACAGTGCTGCCTTTAGCCTCTAGAGGGAGACAACATGTACATTAAACATTGGTTAACATTACAAGTGCAAAATAGAGTAAAACACAGAAATCATTTAGTTTTTTTTTTTTCTGGAAAACCATTATTTAAAAAATAAATAACTGAATATTTGTCCAAGCGTGCAAGGATGCTCATGGTGTTCTCACCATGTTTGCCTCATTATGTGAGCTGTATCCAGATGGAGAGGAAGAACCACTGCTGCTTCCACCCATAGGAGGGCCTGGAATACCAGGAATGTTGGGCACTGTGTTTGATGACCGGGCCACCTACACACACACACACACACACTTACTTGAAATCAAACCTAAACTCACAGATGGACAAACATGAGTACAGAGTGCGAATCTCTCACTGATATGACTGATGTTTGTCCAGGGCTGGGAAGCAGAGGAACAGTCTGACCGTTCGGAAGCTGCATCATCATCGGAAAGGAAGCAGATGGAGAGCTGGAAAAAGAAAGTATCGAGTTTATTTAGATATTGAGCTTATAGAATAAAGTCAATTTCAAATACAAAAGGACAAAACCTGCAGCTGTTGGTTTGTTGGTTCAAAAACTGCAATACAGCAAGTTAGCTAAGTCAGGACTGGCTGCGTTTGGATGAAAGGGAGCATGATAAACATTAAAAACCCCTCAGTCAGTCAATTTACAGTAATCAATTACTGACTGCAGTTTATACAACCACAAACTGCCAGGACTACAGCAAAGATCCATTATAGAGGCACTTTGGGAACAAGGATTAGATTCTTGTTTATCTATATGCAACTTTATATACAACATTAATTTTGAAGGGTTTTGGAATGAACACACACATTTTACACACACTACATTTTTATTTTCACAAAATAGTAGGCATGGACTGTGTTCTCTACCTAAGCCTGTTGGAGGGGGGCGTCCTGGTGATGACAGACGTGGGAGAGGGCTGAGTGTGGTTTACTGAGTCGTATCCTAAATGGAGTGGTAGCGACATTGGTCGCACAATGGCAGGTGTAGGTGCAGCACTCGCTGTGGTCCTGGGAGGCATATCCTGCTCAAACAAGACATGATAAAATAAGGACACAATTATTAAAAAGTCATTCTGTTGAAGCTATAGGCTGAAGCAACAGTATGAAGTCATTGTGCACTCATATGGCACAACAGTCTGTAGTCACATCAGAACGGTGCAATAAAGAAAAAACATCCAGTAAGTGGCAGTTCTACGGATGGACACGCCTTGTTGAAAGAGGTCAGTGGAGAATTGCAAGACTAATTTGAGCTAGCAGAAAGGATAAGGTGCCTCAGATACTTCAGCACAATTGTGGTGAGCAGAAAATCTCAGAATCTCAGACTGCACCAGGTCCTTCTGTCAGCCAAGAACAAAAGGCTGAGGCCGCAATGGGCAAAGCTTCACCTAAACTGGATAGTTAAAGACTGGAAAAAAATCTAATCTGATGAATTCAGATTTCTGCTCAGGCACACGGTTCAGGTTTGAGGGCGTGGGGTAATGGCGTACAGTGGTGCTTGAAAGTTTGTGAATATTGAGAATTTTCTGCATAAATATGACGCAAAACATCATTCTCACACAAGTCCTAAAAGCAGATAACTGAGTCCTACCCAGTATTAGCATAGCGTTAGTGCAAAAACTTATGTCTGATGATTTCCCCATCCATCAAGAATCATCCCACTTACATTAGTTCATTTTTTGTGCCTTGAATACCGTGATTGTATTGTGATGGGATTAACATATAAAATGCATTCAGTCCAATTGTATTTATTTCAGATTTAAGTCTGATTGCTAAGTGTCGGCATATACAGTATTAAACAAGTATATACAGTCTCTCTCCCAGAGACAACAAAACACAGCATTAGCACTTTCTACAGCCACAGTCAATGTTGTATCAAACATTTTAGCAACCGTCCCATTCTAACCACTCAGTAACCACTGAAGCTGGCGCCTTATATACTTATAAACTATAAATAAAGAGCAACAATATGCAGCGCATGAGCACACTCGCTGAACTGCACCTGTTAATGTCTCCAGAGACCAACAGGTACAATTGTAGGCGTCTCCAGGATGTTAACTCTCACTAGGCAAGTCCTTAGAGGGTCATGTGATCCGAAATGAAAGAATATACATTACAGATAAACAGCTTCATGTGTTACCACATTATAATACTACAGATTATTTATTTAAAGAAATAATTTCAGCGATTAAGGGTAGAGATTAATACACTACATTAATATGTTTCACCAATCATGATAGCGACTCACTAGTTTATGTTAATCAACAGTCAGTACTTAGTGATAGTTTTATTCTTCTCAGACGTTTTGGATAATAAACATACGGTGGCAAACAGACATGTTCTTCAAGCTACCACTACAGTTTTACATTCTACAACAGTCTACAAGGCAAAAGGCACACAACACTCTTTCTTCCATTAATCACAATTTTAATGTAGGTGGATTGGATGGATTGTTATACTCTTGCTAGAAATAACAAACAAACATCCAGAGGCCTTTTGCGCCAATGCTATTGATGAACATGCAAACACATCTTGTCAAAGTGTGATACCAGTTTCCAGTAGTTTTAAAGAGGAATTCTACAGTTGTCAGTCTTGATTACAATGCCCCTTCAGAACTGTGGAACCATTAAGTAACCATATAACAATCTGACTGAACTGAAACAAAATTCTGTCGCATCTTCAAAACGCTGTGGCATAGAAGAGCAAGAGATAAGGACATGCTGTAGCATTAATTCAAACCACAACCTTTCAGTCTCACCTTGGTCTTCCTCAAGGGAACAGGCTCCTTCACCATAGTGATTGAGTCTTTGGAGTCCGTCATACTGGAAGAAGATGAGGGACTATCAGGAGGGGAAGAGTCAATTTCCAAAGGTCCTTCCCTCTCCTTAAATTCAGACGGAGGTAAAGCAGAAAGCTGAAAGACAATTACAGTCCATTTACGAAAGTGTCACAACCAGAACAATAAATAAGCAAATCAGCATTATGAACTGATGCTCAACAGTAGTATTTATATCGGACTTTTCCCCTCCCATGATATCCACATTTTTATTGCTTAAATACAACTTTCAATATGTCGCTTCTGTTCAGACCAAGTACATGGACAATATCTGTAAACTGACAAATATGAGCAATAAAACTGAGTGCTTTGGCAGTTTTATGCAATGTGCGCCACTAGCCTGGTTAATGACTAACACATGAAGACAACAGACGGATACCTTAGGAAAAATACACTGCCCAGCCAAAAAAATAAATAAATAAATAAAATCACACACTAATATTTGGTTGGACCTCCTTTAGCTTTGATTACGGCACGCAGTCGCTGTGGCATCATTTCCAAAAGCTTCTGCAATGTCAAAACATGTCTTTCTGTCCAGAGTTTCATTCATTTTTCCCCAAAGATCTTGTATTGATGATGGGAGATTTGGACCACTTCGCAAGATCTTCTCCAGCACATCCAAAAGATTCTCAATAGGGTTCAGGTGGCCAATCCATGTGTGAAAACGATGTCTCATGCTCCCTGAACCACTCTTTCACAGTTTGAACCCAATGAATCCTGGCATTGTCATTCTTGGAATATGCCTGTGCCATCACAGAAGAAAAAATCCATTGGAAAAACCTGGTCGTTCAGTATATTCAGGTAGTCAGCTGACCTCATAACGTTGCTGAACCTAGAGCTCACCAACTGCAGCAACCCCAGATCATAGCCCCGCCCCCACAGGCTTTATGTTGGGTACGAGACATGATGGGTACATCACTTCACCCGCCTCTCTTCTTACCCTGATGCACCCATCACTCTGGAACAGGGTAAATCTGGACTCATCAGACCAGATAACCTTCTTATATTGATCCAGAGTCCAATCTTTATGCTCCCTAGCAAATTTCTCAGTTAGCCTCACTGACAAATGGATTTCTTAAGGCTACACAGCTGTTAAGTCCCAATCCCTTGAGATCTCTTCGCATTGTGCATGTGGAAATGCTCTTATGTTCACTATTAAACATATCCCTGAGTTCTACTGTTGTTTTTCTATGATTTGATGTCACCAAACGTTTAAGTGATCACCCATCACGATCATTCAAGATTTTTTTCCGACCACATTCCTTCCTCAAAGATGATGTTTCTCCACTGTCCTTCCACTTTTTTATAAAATATTGGACAATTCTGAACCTGATTTTAGTAGTTTCAGTAATCTCCTTAGATGTTTTCTCTGCCTGATGCATTCCGATAATTTAACCCTTCTGAAACGGATTAACATCTTTTCCACGACTACAGGATGTGTCTTTCGACTTGGTTGTTCAACAAATGAGAAGCTACTCACTGCATCAGTTAGGATTAAATAACTTGTTGCCAGCTGAAATATAATCACCAATGCAGTAATTATCCAATGGGAGGCTCTTACCTATTTGCTTAGTTAAATCCAGATGACCTTTTTCTGGCCAGGCAGTGTATTTAATTTTGTTTTCTAACACAAACAACTGGCTTACATCTTTCTAGAGCTGTCAGTGTTTCCGCTACATATATTTTGCAGCGGTGAATCTGCTTCAGAATTTTATAAAATGTCATGAAATCAGAAAACTCTTCAGGGGGATTTTTATTTGAAACAATGAACACTGAAAGCAGGGAGCGATGATGCCCAAGGGAGAGGGAGAACACAGAGAGGAGAGAGGAGAGTAAAATAGATTAACTATAGTTAAGTTAGATAGGGTTTTACAGTTCAAAAGAACACTGCAATGTAACGTAAAGCCTGTCGCACACCGGTGCCAACGCATACGGGCACTTCATGACTCCGGCACTGTTCAATTAATCATCGCGCCTCATTTTGGCAGTACCACAATCAATTAAAGCCATGACTGAAACCACAGAAAGCCACAGTATATCACGTGACTTAGCATTTACACAAATAAAGGCAGCTTTCCTGTAAACAAACAAATGCTTAAGGATTCTAAAGATACTCAAAATAAATGCATATTGAAAGAGAAACTACATACAATATCCACCATAGCCTTGAGGACATAACTTGCCCCAGTGGTTCAGTATTTATTTACTGAGTAAGTAAAAACGTTTGTGGACAAACATGCAGTAGGTCGCACATTTTGCCACTATAACAGATGTATGGACATGCAAAACCAGCCGAGCCATACCTGTGACAAAAGACAGTGAAAAAGTTTGTCAAAACCTTCATATTCTGCACGTTGGTTAGTTTGCAGTAAATGCTAGTTATCAAGCGTTAACATCAACCGATTTCCGACATGGTTTGCAGATTGCCATCCTTTGAACAAAATCCATCTTTTCAAAGCCAAACCACCTCCATGCGAGTGGGCATGAGTGAGCAATTACATCTAACAACGTAGATCCTGAGGCCGGTGGTGTCTGTATTTTGTCTGCTGCAGCAGTTTGTTCACTCATTTTTAACTTCAGTCATGCACTTTTAGGTAGAAATCTGGCTTGGTTTCTGCACACTGCATCCCTTCAACATGCATGCGCAGTAGCCTATCCTACCTGGCTGCATGGCGAACTGAAT
>JAJAGP010003011.1:40000-88352 GCA_025084515.1 Ancistrus triradiatus
ATATTACTCTTTAGCATATCTTAGCGCTCTATTCCCCTTCTGAAAATGTGGTTTCCTGGCTGCTACCCTCCCAGAAAGAGTATGCCTGATAAAGCTTCTTCAGACTATACAAGGGTCAACTTAGCATCTCGATGAAGCTGCCAGATGCTGCTATTGATCAAGGAGAGATCACACTAGATACCTGCCACTGTAGCCTATAAAAGCTGTGTTTGTGTTATGTTTTTAACACTGCATATAAATGTCCTGTGTTTTCAAATAAAGTATTCTAATAAAGAGACTAAGAAACAGTTATACATCTTCGCTATACCATTGCTAAAACAATGGTATACAGTGGTGTGAAAAAGTGTTTGCCCCCTTCCTGATTTCCTATTTTTTTTTGCATGTTTGTCACACTTAAGGTGTTTCGGAACATCAAACCAATTTAAATATTAGCCAAAGACAACAAAAGTAAACACAAAATGCAGTTATTAATTGAAGGTGTTTATTATTAAAAGAGAAAAAAATAGGAACCTACATGGCCCTCCGTGAAAAAGTGATTGACCCCACTTCTTAAAACATAACATAACTATGGTTTATCACACCTGAGCGCACTGTTTCTAGTCACACCCAGGTCTTATTGCCACACCTGTTCTCAATCAGGACATCACATAAATAGGACCTGCCTGACAAAGAAGTACACCAAAAGATCCTTAAAAGCTACAGATCATGCCGAGATTCAAAGAAATTCAGGAACAATTGAGAAATAAAGTAATTGAGATCTATCAGTCTGGAAAAGGTTATAAGGCCATTTCTAAAGCTTTGGGACTCCAGCGAACCACAGTGAGAGCCATTATTAGAGCCATAATGCCGAAGACATGGAACAGTGGTGAACCTTCCCAGGAGTGGCCGGCCGACCAAAATTACCTCAAGAGCACAGTGATGACTCATCCAAGAGATCACAAAAGCCCCCCACAACAACATCCAAAGAACTGCAGCCCTCACTTGCCTCAGTTAAGTTCAGTGTTCATGCCTCCACCATAAGAAAGAGACTGGGCAAAAATGGCCTGCATGGCAGAGCTCCAAGACGAAAACCACTGCTGAGCAAAATGAACATTAAAGCTCGTCTCTAGAACACATCTTGATGATCCCCAAGACTTTTGGGAAAACATTCTGTGGACTGACAAGACAAAAGTTGAACTCTTCGGAAGGTGTGTGTCAAATTTACATCTGGTGTAAAAGTAACACAGCATTTCAGAAAAAGAACATCATAGCAACAGTAACATATGGTGGTGGTAGTGTGATGCTCTGGAGATGTTTTGCTGCTTCAGGACCTGGAAGACTTGCTGTGATAAATGGAACTATGAATTCTGCTGTCTACCAAAAAATCCTGAAGGAGAATGTCCGGCCATCTGTTCGTGACCTCAAGCTGAAACGAACTTGGGTTCTGCAGCAGGACAATGATCCAAAACACACCAGTAAGTCCACCTCTGAATGGCTGAAGAAAAACAAAATGAAGACTTTGGAGTGGCCTAGTCAAAGTCCTGACCTAAATCATATTGAGATGCTGTGGCATGACCTTAAAAAGGCCGTTCATGCTCGAAAACTCTCCAATGTGGCGGAATTACAACAATTCTGCAAAGATGAGTTTGCCAAAATTCCTCCACAACACAGTAAAAGACTCATTGCACGTTATCACAAACGCTTGGTTGCAGTTGTTGCTGCTAAGGGTGGCCCAACCAGTTATTAGATTTAGGGGGCAATCACTTTTTCACACAGGGCCATGTAGGTTTGGATGCTCCACTTATACTTTTTGATAGTAAAAATGCATATGAAACCCTTTTATTAAAGGGTTTAAATTATTTAAATAACAATTAGAAATGGTATGGAAAATACAGTTTTCAACATTACATCCTATAATCCATCCCTAGTAACTCTGCAATGTGCCCTCCAAGTCCTCCAACATCATAGTATGACGTGCACTTTTAGAGATTAGGTAATATCTTTAATATGTAATTGCTCTCAATTAAAAAGTTTAAAAATGCTGCTGCTAAATAGTTAGCTAACAACACAGAGTTGGTAGGCCATGAGAAAGAGGGTTTGTTAGTTTTTGATCGCCATGTCAGCTGCTGGGGCGGTTATCTTGGCTGAATAATAGGTTCTGTCTAAAAAGAGGCAGGGTGGGGGCCGATTTGTTTCTCAGGATGACGTTTGAGTGATTGTGAATGAGTAGAGTTTAGCTGCTTTTCTGTATCTTATATGGGATTAAGTCCTAGCGCTCAAGAATTTAAGCAGTATTTTGGGGGGACTGAGCTAAGGATGTCCTTACGGTTGTTTGTATTGTAGAACTGTTCTGGCATCGTTCATCTTTTGGCATGAATCGAGGATGCCCACGAGAAGGAGATCATGGTGACTACTGTCCTTGCTCACTGTCAAAGAAAATTAGGAGTGCTAAGCATTACCATAAATGTTACTGGGGTATGTAACACCATCACTCCTGGCATGCGACCGGAGAACAACGCTGGACATACTGAGCAAGATTTTTGCATGGAAGCATTTGTTTTATCATCCCCCTGCCAATGATGATGGATGCCTAAACACATGGGGGATTCCTGCTCACACCTTGAGCTGCTTCCAACCATGATTTCATTCATTAAATACCATTTCACCATTTCATAACACAGGTGTGCACCGTCTGTTGGCTTTCACGGTCAAGGTCTTAAAAACTATGATAAATAATAATAGGAAATTCTATCTGCCTTTTAACTTCGGACATAGTGGCTGTAAAAAGACTGAAAATGGCAAAGGCACTGTACAACGCTGCCAAAAGCATGATGTCACAGCATACAGTACTGTACTGAACTCTTAATAATTCAATCAGACTCCCATTTTAATTTCTCATTCATGTACATTACTGGACTGTCTAGAATTATTGTGAAAGTCCAAAAATTAAAAAAGGTTTAGTGATACGAATACACCTGTTCCGCACTCCAGTTCAAAGCATGCTTCACTTCGGCCATGTCACCCTCTACGTCACACACTCCATCACTGACTATGCACATCTATATCTCGTTTTATCACCCCATTTATTTGAAAGCTGCACTTAACTGTTTCTTTGTGAAGATTCGGCGTTTCTGAACACTGTCTCCTGAATCCGATTCTGACTTCTCATCCTGTGCACTAATCCCACGCTGTTTTCTAATTCGCTTTACGTCTCTGATTCTCTGGTTACAAACTCTGAACTGTTCTGACTACAATCTTGCTCTGCCCTGCGATACCTCTGCTTGGGTTTGTGTTTAGTACATCTTTGGATCGGCTTCTTGCATCCGACTCCAATTCCTGCCAGTCATTTAGCATAACAGTTTTGGACAAGGTGTAATTACTTGCTTTATATGTTTTATTGCATCAATATCAATGGTTATATTCATGACAGACACATCAACATCTTGTCATGGACCAATTTAGATCCAGTTAACCTAGCTCATGTCTTTGGAATGTTTGAGGAAACCAGAGGACCCTGAGTAAACCCACACAGACACGGTGAGGACATGCAAACTCCACACAGGCAGAGTCCGATTTTGGATTTGGGGATCTCTGGAGGCGACTGCGCTACCCACATGTGTCACCATGCTGTCCCGGGATCGTTCATGTTTTCTGAGGTATCTCGCCCCATGGCAGACTGACCTAAAAAGTGAGTATGGTAATGTATAGTCAACTTCCTGTTTCACAGAAGGTACCGCGGACGTTAAACGGCACATACCTGCAGAGCTCAAGGAGTCTGTTATACTGTGGTGGAGCGTGTAGGAAGGGAGCTTGTTCAGCAAAATCAGATAACATTACTGTACGCGTAACCAAATCAGGGCTGGAGACCTGACTGTGATTGCACTTCCAAATATATATTCCAGCGCTCATTTTATCCTGATTAAACGTCTTGCACAATAAGCGTTGTGTAGCAAACTCGGCACAACATTACAAGCTCGCCGTGTTTCCCAAATAGACCAGAATGACAGATACGAGTAATGATTAATATGAGAGATCATCGCTCGGAAACAGAAGTACGTCGTGTTTCCGCCTGAGACTGTACATGTACCGTACTGTATATGCTACTGTAAGATGCGCACAACGTCGCAGCTGCAAAACGGGATCACTAGAAGAAAGAGCTTGCCTCTATTCAAAGACTAACCCCGAGCTAATACTTATCACATACAGATAGAGGAGCAGCGCCAGCGCCCAGGCTCGCTGGTTAAACTGGCAGCATGAGGGGTGCGTGCGTTCCTTTCAAGAGGACGACCTGAGACATTCTTCAGCTAACGTTAGCGCGCTAGCAGCAGCGCCACAACGTAGTTCCAGCAGTAATTACAGAGCTCCGCAGCCACACGCTAGACAGTTATACAACCTACCTATCATCACAGAAAGCCGTGTGTAAGATACAGCCTGTACCAAACAGCAGCCTAACGCTCCCTGCTCCCGCGTCCACTGCCTGCTCCTGCTGGACCCAGCTAACAGGCTAATGCTAATTCCCAGCTGCTACAATGACACCTCCAGCGTTTGGGCCGAAACTCCGGAATATTCCCAAAGTGGCCGCACTACAAAAGCTGAATAAAGAGGAAAAGCACTAAAGTGGAGCAAGTTAGCGGCGGCAGCAGGCGTGCAGTGTCGGTGTTTACTAACTTACCCCCGCTCCTCCCTCACTGTCCCTGCTCACTCCACTGCTCCCTTCAACACTCCTTCATCCACACCACACAGTTCTCGCGAGAGGATGACGCAACGCGCCATTGGATTTACAGTCAGAAGTCAAGTCCTGCTCGAGGGGACCGAAACGATATAAACTGTAGTTATAAGCTTAGATTATGATTAAAGTGATCATAGCTCATGCACAACTTGGTTGTCCAAGAGTCGCCATGGATGATACATATACCAGACCAGTTGCAACCCAAAAGACATGTTAGCGTTTGCTAAATGCTGTAAGTTTATACAAATCATATAATGGGCCAGGGCAGGACCAGTGGTGTCTTGATGCATGCCCATTAATCCAGGTAAGTAAATCCCAAAAAGTTGAATCAGCTCATCTAAGTGACTTCTGCAGTCAGTTAGTCAGTACAGACTAAAGAGCGACAAAACATTTATCCTACGAAAACATTGTGTCCACATGACCTGATTCAACTTTCTGGGACCTAAGAGTAGTCTTAACTGATCTAGCTCATATACAGGACCCACTTGAACTCGAAAGGATTGAACCCAGGACCTTCTTGCTGTGAGGTGCTGTGATGCTACCCACCGTGCCACCCGCATGCCCAACAATCCAGGTGAGTAAATCCCAGAAAGTTGAATCAGCTCATCTAAGTGACTTCAGTCAGTCAGTCAGTCCAGAATGAAGACGTCACTTAGATGAGCGACAAAACAAAACAACAAAACATAACAACAAGTCTTAACTGCTCTAGCTCATATACAAGACCCACTTGAACTTAACAAATTTATATATGGGCCAGGTCAGAACCCAAAAGTAATCTTATTTTAAATAGGTCATATGGCCAGGTCAGGACCCAAGACTAATTTACAGCAACAGCATTTAGCAGACACCCTTATCCAGAGCCACTTACAATTGATACAATCTTACAATCCAAGAAATTGTGGGTTAAGGGCCTTGCTCAAGGACCCAACAGTGGCAGCTTGGCAGAGGAGGGATTTGAACCCTGGACTTTCTGGTCCATAGTCCAGTACTTTACCTGCTAGGCCACCTCAGTCCCAGTAGATCAGTAATTTGAACTGATATAGCTCATAAATCACCGGTACACACGTTTGATTGCTTGTTAACACAAATATGAAAATTAACCATGGTTTTACCATGGTTTTTGGCTGAAAGAAAACTAGGAATGGTTATTATGGTATCTCTACCATGGTTTTACCAAAGTACCATGGTAAAACCATGGGCAATTCATAGTGTACACATATATCCACCGTAGGGCACATCCCCTCACACACTAGGGCCAGTTTAGTGTAACCAATTAACCTAAAGCATGTCTTTGAACTGTGGGAGGAAACTGGAGCACCTGGAGTAAACCCCCACAGACACAGGGAGGACATGCAGACTCCACACAGAAAGGACCCACACTGCTCCACCTGGAACTGAACCCAGGACCATATCACTGTGAGGTGACAGTGCTACCCACTGAGCCATCGTACACCCTCCATTGCAATCTGCTTGACAAAAATGCATCTGGTAAATGTAAATGTAATGTAAATCTAAGACAACAAAATTAGTAAATAAAAATTGGGATTTCATCCCTTTAAAATAAATTATTTACATCTTCCCTCACCTTACATAATGGCACCAATCCTGTCAGGTAAGAATTCCACTGGTGTCTTCAAACAGTCTACAATTATTAGTATCGTTGGTAAAGATTAGTGGTCAACCAATGTTTTTTTAATGGCTGTCGCCGATATTTAGAGAGCAGGGTGACCAGTGGCAGATATATAAATCAGATATCACAGCTTTCTTTGCAACATATAAAGCTAATCACTTTGTTTTAGGCACTCATCAGCCACAAGTTTCTCTGCATTTTCTCCACTATTTTTGAATATCTGGCTCATGAGCTCAGGCATTGGATGATATTATCTCAAAATGTAATTAATCGGCCATTATTTGACCATTAGTAAAGATGCAGCTCAAGGTTGTATAAGAATGCCATTATGGTCAATTAGCTTCATCTCACACTGAAAATGCAAGTCAAAAACAAAATACTGTACATTTATTTTAAACCCTATAGAGAAAAATTGTACAAACGAGTAGAAACTAACTGAAGCATTGTTTCTATATATACACTTGACTGTTGAATAAGCAGTAAACAGGACAGAAGATTGAAACACCCATGAGCAAATGGCAAAAGCAACTGTCAGTTAGGAAGGGAAATTTGCCTACAAGCCACAAATGACTAATCATTACTCAGAAAGAAAACATCTCTTTGTTCATAGCACTATTTTAAAAGTGAAAGTAGATAGATTTCCTCTTCTTATGTAATGACAGCATTGCACTGCTGCCAAGCAAAGTAAAGCAAGACCCATGTAAATCCATGACCTGTATTTGGTAGTTTCCATTGCTTGGTGAACAGAACTTTCTATGCAGAATGCGGTTACCCTTTTTATCAGTGGTTCTCAAACTTTTTAGACCAAGTACATCATCAAAAACGGCAAAACACCCAAGTAAAAAGTGAGATCCATTGACAAAAAGGGTAACCATATTCTGCATAGAAAGTTCTGTTCACCAAGCAATGGAAACTACCAAATACAGGGTCATGAGCCTCATTGCAGGACCACATACAGCACACACATTTACATTATTTAGCAGACACCCTTATCCAGAGCGACTTACAATTGATACAGTCTTACAATCCAAGCAATTGTGGGTTAAGGGTCTTGCTCAAGGACTCAACAGTGGCAGCTTGGCAGAGTTGGGATTTGAACCCTGGACCTTTTGGTCCATAGTCCTGTACCTTAGTTGCTAGGCTACCACAGTCCCACAGACATGTTCACAGTAAGCATATTTAGTTGAGGCTACAGATTTATTCCTCAAATGTGCATTTTTATTGCTCACGTGTTGTTAGGTGTTCTGGTTTCCTGCTCTCATTGTTGAGAATCTCACAGCACACAAACCATTGTGATCTTGGTTCTTCCTCTGTCCCACTATAGGTGATCCCCAAACTTAGCCTCGTGTCGTACCATCTCGTAGTGCTTTTTCTGAGCTTGCCAACACTAGCCGTGCCTCCCATGTCTAAATTATCATCATACATTCAACATTTGTGTTTGATTTACCAGTTTGGGTTCACTGCTCCCAACATCTGCTACTTTCAACTCTGATGTAATAGTCAATTTATTCAAGACATTTATTTTTAACTAGTATTTTGGATAAATGCAAAAGACTTGCTAATAATGTCTCAAAATTTGAAATATGGGAAGCATTGTAATGAAATACAGGTGTCTGCCTAACCCATGTGGTGTTTTTTAAACAAATGAATTTTATTAAAACAAAACAATGACAAGTCTGATGTAATTTGCACAATCTTTTTAAAAATAATTTCTTAATTATTTAGAAGTACATTTTTCAAGGTCATCTGCTAAAGCTAAAACTTGCCATCTGACATGGAGCTCCTATTTTCCAGGTATTCTTACGCAATAGGATAAGGCCACAGATAATCAATCAGGCTACAGGTCAGTTGGATTAGTACTGGAGCAGACTAGCCAGTAGTGTGCAAAGAAAAAAACAATAGATTCCGATCTGTTTTATACTATACAAAAACCACAAGAATGACCAAGGATAAGACGAGTTTGAGGAAAGAAATTAAATGCAAATTTACCAGTTTATGATTTATTAACCTTCTCATCCAAACATTTCTCTCTAAACATTTACAATGCTGCGTTCAATTTACTTGCCAGACTAATTTAATCCACCCTAACAAATCCTACAGCCTGGTGGTAGAGAGGGGAAAACAATATTCTAGCAATCCTGCTACTAGAAAACTCAAAGTAAATTCAAAAAAAGCACATAGAACAAGTAAGTTGAAACAAACTAGTGCATATCACTTACAACACAAGTCATTTGTAAGCCAAAAACCTTAAGTCACTGATTATTTAGTGGCAAAAATCTCTACAGTCTATGACCAAAAGTTAAATCAACCATAAAATAAAACCCCTCTGTCCCACAGACTATATAGAGTGTAGGAATAAAGGACATAACAAATAAAGCAAACCAAATAAATACAACACACTATATGACAAAGCATTCTCTCAATTTCTTGGAAATATTTAAAAAGAAAAACAAAACCTTAAACACGTTGAACTTACCTTTAGAAGGTACATGTCAATCATTTAGTAACATTCATAACCACACAAATACATACATTATTCAGATTACTCATCAACCTGTTAAACTCAAGTTAAACCTCGAGTGTTTAATAACTTTAGCGGAGAACAGAGGGTTCGAAATCGACGAGGGAAATTACTGGGTTTAAACAGCACTTCCTGAGATTGTCTCTCTGTTGATTCAACTTTGGTCTGGGTTTGTGCACATGTACAGAAAAAAAATTATATATCTGTTTAAAAGACAAGAAACGCAACACTATTGTTGAAACATTTACAACATTCCATTACATTAGTAACTCAGAGTTAAGAAACCATAAGTGATTCAAAAAAATATACATCTACCAAACTTCAGAACCAGAACACTGCTGGCTAAATTATTCATGAAAGAGGGGGGAAAACCCAAACTACTGATTTCCTCTCGAGTCCTGAGCTCCTTGTCCTTTATCTAAACCATGAGTGTCGCTTACACGCACACAATCACGCTACAATGTTACACACGGGTAAGCATCTACCTGAAATGTACAGATATACTGTTTATACACATTTTATATCCATTTAAAAATAAACACATGGACTGGCTCAATCACAGACTGGACACAATGTCATGAAAGCAGGGATTAAAATGGCCACCCATCACCACCACCACCATTTTACAGCAGACAACAAGGACATGTATATAAATCACAGCCCAAAATGATCATGTCAACAATTATTTAACACACACATGAAACAACTGAACCTCAGCCAAGGGCAGGGAAGACGCTCCAAAACGTTGACTGTAAAACTGATTCATAAGTCTCTGAACAGAATCACAGCCCAATATCTGAAGACACGACACACACGACACGACTACATCAAGTGCTCACCAGTTTCATAGTTCTTCCCTGAACCCTGAAAAGTCTGCGCTTAGCTCAGTCTCTGAACAAGTTCAATAAGTCGACAGACAGTCCTTTCCACTTGTGCTTCCATGCACAAATTAACATGTACAGTTTTCTGCTTTTCCAGTTACACACACACACAAAAATGGCATCAGACCATTCAGCCTCTTCTTGTTGAATGTGCTGTTTCGTCATTTCTGGTTCAGCCAAAGCAAAGTCCACTCAGCTGGATGACAATGGTGCTGCACTGGAGGTTTTCACCTGTTACCACACAAATGAGTTCATTCACACAGACACAGCTATGCAATCGCAGAAAGCACATATGCTGCAAGTACTTTTACAAGTCCTGAGGGTCCTTTCCCATTTTCATCCTTCCTTTTTGCTTCAATGTAGAAAGGGCTTCTGCATCAGAGCCGTTTGTCCATCACTGACGTAGTGCAACTCTTCGTGCAGTTATAACATCTAGATTTTTTTTTATATATATAGACTTATATACACTCTCTATACATTTTAGATATATATATATATATATATATATATATATTTTTGATAAGATCTGAGGATGTGTAAGCATGTCACTTTGGTGATCTGGGAGGGATGTTTTGCTCTTTTCCACTGCGTCTGTTCCACCACGCCTGAGGGGAGGAGCGTCGGCCCTGAGGGGGCCGTCTCTGCTGGTCTCTGAGCTTAAAGCCCACTCCCCTGCCTGCAGCGCCACGCCGGTAGCCAGTCTGCTCACGGTGTGGCCTGCCTTCAGCTGCTTTCTCAAACTTCTCAGTGGGGCTACTTGAAGGAGCTGGGCCTTCTGCTTTGTTGACCCGAAGCTCACGCAGTGGTTGGTGTGTAGTGGGGGAAGGTGTGGGTTCCGGACAGGGTTCAGGCACAGGAGGCGGGTCTTTGGGTGGCTTCTGACATACCTCTGCGTAGCTCAGCTTCCGAGGTTCCTGAAAAAGGATAGGGCAAGCCTGTTAATCCACATTTGATTGGACGACATCTTTTGCTTTGCACTTCCACACAGGGTGATCACTGGAGTCTGAGGACAGAAATTCTCCAAACCCCAAACACTAGTTTTGCAAAATTAAGGCCGTTTAATGGGTCCGACTGCCAAGCAATCTTCAGTAATCTTGAACAATGACAGAACTAACCCGAATCAGAACAGAAAAAGAGCAAGCAGTTTAGAATGTCCATGTAAATGACTGAAAAAGGCAAATAAAAGAAAAAAAATCCTAATTAACAGACTTTGTTCGTTTGGGTTCACTGCCATTCCAGCCCAGATAGGCTATGTACATGGCAGTAAAATGGGTTCAGAAAACTTGTAGTTCGAACAGAGCGAAAGAATCAGTTAACATGCAATATCAAACTTTTAATCTTTAGATGGTCTACAAAGTTCAGGATCTTTGGAGGGGAATTTTGTTCAAAAAGATCTTTATTACTTTCTTTCTAGATATTTTTTCCCCTGGTATCAGATGGCAAGGCATTCTATTAGGATACGATTCATTTTTAACCGAGAGCCACAGTTCTGGCAGGATGGCACACCTTCCCCAAGAAGGTTGACTGGTTGTTGCGTTTAATGCCATGTCAGCACGTATAGGCTATACACATGGAAGTGATGGTATTGTATATAATGTATAATGTCACAACAAAGAAGTGTAAAAAGTTCAATATCTTCTTGAAGACGTTGTGCTCTGTAGAAGTTTTTCCTGATACTGGAGAGATTAGCACAAGCTATCAGAATGTGTCTGAGATGGTAGGGTTGCAGGGTTGCCAGACCCTGCACACACCCACCAAGAGGTGTCGATGGGTGAGGGCAGTATGTCTGATTGGGCATCTGGTTAAGATCGTCTGGCCTTTCTTCTTTAAGATGATTTGGTTACAGTTAGGGCTGATGTATGGGTTGACATCAGTTTGTTTTGAGGAGCACTGGACCATTTCTCTTGCCACTTTTTCCTCAAGAGGGATTTGACTGTTGGGTAGGCATCATTTATTCCCCAAGAAGATGGTGTCATTGTGTCAATGCTGAATGACCTACATGGCATCTCGTTAACACCGTTTAATCTGGTCTTTTTAAATGGGTATTGTGTAGGGATCCTGTCAAACCTTAGGCTGATTTTGTGTAGTTTGACTTACGTAGGAAACATTTTTATTATCCTATAAATTAAAGGCCTGTACTATTGTGTGGCAGATGCAATTTGTTTGTGTGTGTATAAAGGTTTGTAGTACGTCATGTTGATATCTATGAGATCCATATTCCATGGAAACCAAGATGGTGAGACTTACAGCACCGTACAATGTATGGACAGCAACACACAGAACGGACACTCATTTTCGACCTTAGACACCATCTGCCTGGACTGAACAAGATTCCCTACACTGAGTAGGAAAACCAACTTATGACAGCATCCTCGACTAATTTCTGAGTAACTAAATGGTTAAAAACACTGTTGGCGTGAACACGTCTCTAAGGAAGAGACAGGAAAGAAACACCCCTTCTTAGAAACACCCCTGTCATCAGACCAGTCACCAAATGTGACAAACAGAACTTCAGTGCAGCATGTCCTCTTTCAAGACGTTGTTAGTACCTGTACAGGTGTGCTTGAGGGTATAGACGGAGCAGGTTTGAGGGCAGATGGCACGAGGGCAGGAGCAGACTGAGCAGGAGTGCTGAGGACTGGAGCAGGGCTGAGGACTGCATCGTTTGAGGTACGAGACTCAGCTGGTTTCTCTGCTTGATGTGTAACACTAAAAACCAAGAAATAACGAACTTAATTAATTATTTTGCCCATTTTACATGTCAGATCACATTACAATTCCTAAAGTCCCAAAACCCCAACTTGGTGCCATTATTTCATCTTTTATTTAATCAACAGTCAGACGTTGTCAGACAAGGTTAAGTAGCTCTCCTAGCAAAGTTTACAAACAGGAAGATGCTTCATATCTATGAAAGCTATTCCAGATCTAAACCACACAGGCTGAAGGAACATTACTAAATTGGTTTTACTGTCAACTATGAGAATTTGTAATTAACCACCTGGAGACAGGAGAGTCCTGATGTGTAGCTGTGGGTTTTGGTGTTGGTGTGGTAGGGGCAGGAATGGGCGCTTCATCCTGAGCACCTCTGGATTCCTTATTTACCTCTTGTTTGTTGGTCTCCAACTGAAACACATTCATACGTAAAATCAATTCAATTTAGCCATTTATATAGAGATGTTTAGCAGTAGAGCATACAGTCGGTTCATATGAAAATAGAGAATATTAAAAGGACAATGTCGGTGGAATTGAACAAGACAAGAACCTCACAGCTCAAAATACCAGCAGTCATCCATCCATGTGTGTGAAGGTACAAGTTCTCAAAAAACTGAATTAAGAGTGATGCAAATCTCTTTGAAAGTTCAGTTTTGCAGAAGTACATTTACCGTATTTTTCGGACCATAAGGCGCACTTAAAATCCTTTAACTTTCTCAAAAATCGACAGTGCACCTAAAAATGCGGTGTGCCTAATGTATGAATTAATTCTGGTTGTGCTTTCTGACCAAGAACCGATTGTAGATGGTACACGGCGCTCATAAATCTGTCAAAATGTTTTAGTACGGCCTTGGTAAGTTACGAAGCTTACGGCCACCGTAGTGCGCAGCATCGCGGAGTAATACGGTATGTGCTTCAGCATTAGGGTGTGTGCATTCATTCATTCATTTTCGAAGGCGGATTTCAAAGCACAACGCTATCAGTCACGTTCAGTAACAAAACATGGAGATAGAGCAGCCTGCGAGAGAGATTCAACATTAACTGAATCATGGTACGGAAATTGGAGGAAGCGGGAAGGCAAAAGAAGAAGCCCCTGCGCCAGGTAGGTAAAGACCAAAACTGAGTTTCCGACGGAACTTAAGAGTTTTGTTTCATTTAATGCGTCTTATAACCCGGTGCGCTTTATGTATGAAAATAGATCCGTTAGCAGCCGATCATTGATATCGCGCCTTATTACCCGGTGCGCTTTATAGCCCGGAAAATACGGTAACCAAAAAGACCTAAAAATCAGAGCATTTTAGTAACAACAAGGCACAGCTGTTTGGACAGCCATCTTTTCATGTTACTGTCCTTTGGCTCTTCTATATTTTTCTTACAATGGAAGTGAAAAACTGAGAATGACTTAAGCCTGTTAAGAAAAGAGCTAAAAGGACATGAGCACGAAAGAGGAATAATATTCCGCATAGTAAACATGTCACACCAAAACACATTAGATGAAGTCATGAAGTGAATTCATACAAAAATTTTAAACAGAACAGCATTTCTGAGAGGGGGTTTTATGTATACACAGACAACAAACTACAGCTTACTTGTACTATAACAAAACTCATTTATATCAAGGACTATCATTAGCCTTTAGACACACTCCACCAAAACTGCTCTCTTTACTCATAGAAACAGCAGCAGATGAGAGCTGGAGAACCTTACTAAGTGCAGGACAGACATCAACAGCCCCATACAGGAAGCCTTGGATGTCCCACTTCGCATACTGAGAAGCAAAATACGTAGTCTGACCATTCTGCTTTTGAAAATACACAAACCAAGGAGAGCACAAAATCAACCACAAATCCGGAGATGGGCCGAGTTTAGTTTCTTTGTAGGAGCATTAAGGACTATTCCCACCGAGTAACCCTTCTCTTAATGTGATATTTCAGTGTCTTTTTCACAGCAATTAAAAAAAAAAAAAAAAAAAAAAAAAGTTAGTTTGTTTGTGGGCATAAACCGACTAGAATGGACTTTGATAAACAAAAACGATTCGTACCTGGTTTTCACAATCATTCCCCAGCTATATTCCACCAGATATCGTCTGTAATATGCATGTTTTTATAGTCGGCGTGTTGCCTGCCATACAAGCTCTTGCTCTGCTATTAGCAGAATGAGCTGTTCTGCTTGAACGGAGCTCTGATTGGTCAACCCAATTTTAACGCATCCGAACGACGCAGAAATAAGCACAGGCTCAAATTTTATGCAGCGCCGCAGTCCACCAGTTTCAAACACCGTGTGAAGGACGTGCGCATATGGGAGTGTACCTTTTCAAACCTCAACATGCACTTTTGTCCGTAAAAAAAAATCGTACTGTGTGAAAAGGTCTTTAGGAGGAGTTTGAGCTCATTGGTTCACATATGCAAAAGAAACCATGACCAATAGGAATGCTCATGCTCGCCATCTTGCTCCTAGACCGCGTCTCCATTTGTTTTTATGAGTTACACAAATCAAACTGCAGCACTTCATACCAGCAATAACTGCCACACCAGATAGTGTCGGTAAAACAAAACCGCAGCAAAGGAGTGGTGTTGTACCTTGTCCCTGTTGATGCCCTTTACTACATCAGCCATGCGATTCTCCAGAACAGATTCTGCCAATGCCACTGAACCTCCAGGCAAGAGCCCAGTCACTCCTCCAGGCAGAGGTGGGAAGTTTGAGGTTGCCAGATCAAACTTGGGAGGTGGGCTTTTAACCTCATTCAGAGGAAGATGCCTCTGTAAATAGAGTAAAGGAAATCAGAAAATTTGCAGAAAAGGAGGTGGAGGGGGTGAAATAGCAATTTAACTACATTACTTACTGTTCGGTCATCCTCCCTCCTACGCCTCATACCACGGTAACTCCCTCTCCTGAAAAACATCACCATAGTGGTTACGACAAATCCATGGTACAAAGGAAGAGAATCAAGGAGAGCGTATTCCCAAGGGACAACAGTTTTTATTGAACACTAATCACTTAATCAACATAACCAAATATTCTACATAACACTCCCAGGTCAAACCCTCAGATCTCATAATCTGAGCACTCATTGGGCGGGCATGAATGCGACTTACAGGATAGGAAGAGAAAGAACAGAAGAGAAAAGAGAAGAAAGCCAGCCACATTCAGCATCCGTTCACCCTCTGTGCACTTCATCGTCGTCACCGGGTCAGTCAGAGCAATAGATTGTTAAACCCATTACAGAAAAAGCACTGAAGCGATACACTGAATTGTAGAACAAATACTGAGAAAAAAAAATGGGGCTATAAATATTTTAATGTGAAATTTTTAGTTAAAAAAAACAACAAAACAAACAAAAAAAAAGCGCATGAAGTCGTGGCTGGTTTGCACTTGCTAGTGCATGTACTAACCTAGCTCGTACGCTACTGCCGGGGTCGGCGTGGATGCCCTCGCTAGGAGAGAGTGGAGAGTCACCGAGGCCGATGCTGTCCGAATTCATTATTGCACTGGAGGTTCGATGGGCCTGTGGGCTGTTTAAGCCTGAAAAACCATCTGACTGAGGAACATCGGCATGGGATAGTGGTTTTACATGGTTCCTACAAACAGAAAGATGATGTCACTTCAATATGATCTTTAGATCACAAACAAATTGAGCATAAAGAAACCTTAAATGGTTAATCCACTAGATTAATAAATTGCTACTTGAAAGGTACTTCATCACATTTTAAACTGTTTGCAATTAGTTTGTATACTTAAAAATACACAAGCAATATCAGCAAAAATACAAAATGGCAAGTTACCGCTTAGTCATCCCTTTTACTACTACTAACAAGTAGTAACCTAGAGTAGCCTAGAGGTTAAGGTACTGGACTATGGACCAAAAGGTCCAGGGTTCAAAGTCCACCTCTGCCAAGCTGCCACTGTTGGGTCCTTGAGCAAGGCCCTTAACCCACAATTGCTTGGATTGTATCAACTGTAAGTTGCTCTGGATAAGGGCATCTGCTAAATGTACTTAGGTTTAAGGTTTAAGACCTGGTAATTAAAACACTAAATAACTTTTGCTGCATTTATGAACCATAAAGTGTGTATATTTATGGCATTAAAGAATAAAACATTGATAATATACAATGCTATACATGTTATGCATGTGTAAGTTTCGAAACCCTGTTGTCTGTCTTTTATCAAACAATTCTAATTTGTTACAGTGATCCACAATATACCTAATCCACGACAGGAAAAGTTGAAATGTGGAAGGGACAACTGCAAAACAACATCAAAACTGCAGCAAAAAACAAGTCTAATTTTGGGCTGCTATTCACCATATCAACATGGAACCTCGCCAGTGTGCTTGCAGCCTGGCATGACACACCACAAATGAAGAGTTTATTAATAATCAGTCAGTTGACGATGACAAAAATCAGTAGGAACAAAAAAGAAACACAAACAAGTTGTGAGTTGAATTCAAATAGGAAAGTCCATAACGTTGGACAATCTACCCAAGGGGTAAGACCAATGATGAAAAGTAAAGGACCAAGGACTGAACCCTGGGGACAGTGTGCAAGAGCTCTTGCCAAGGGATACAAAGCACCCCTTCGGGAAAACAAACAAATGTATTCTTAAAATGTGTGTACATTCTCACAATATACTTTCATTTATTTGCAAGACTCCCATAAAAGATCATAGCTCACCATCATAAACCTAATGATTGAACCAACGTCTTTAAATAAAACTGCTCAAATTCCTGTTACTGAGCTGTAACGTATAAATACATTCACGTTACAGCTATGAACAATCTTAAATGTTTTCATCTTACCAGAAGGATAATTGCATGTATAATGGATAGTCTGTGAAAGGTCTCTTAACCGTGTGATATGCCACAGTGACCAAACTGGTTACAGCTGCAAGCAATTGAGGTTAACGGCTTTGCTCAAGGACCCAACAGCAGTAGCTAGGCAGAGGTGGGATTTGAACTCTGAACCATGGGATCCCACATCCAGTCCCTTAACCACCAAGCCACCAGTCCCAGCGACGTGTATTCCAAAACGACTACATTTATTTGGTTACGATATCCCGTAATACTGTGTAATAGGGGTGTAACAATACACTACTCCCAATTCAATTCTAATATAGTTCACATTTTGAATTATTGATTTTACATTTGATGAGACATTCCTTTTCATTTCTGAAGTGTAAGAATGCAAATCAATTAAACAAACAAAAAAAAAAAAAAAAAAAAAAAAAAAAAACTTTAGTAACCTGCAATTAAAATTACTAGAAACAAATTGTAGCATTGCCACATCTTAATTTCTGAAGAATAACAATACAAAATGTAGTTTTCTTGTATTAAAAAAAAAATAATAATAATTGTACGGGTGTTTACTCCCCTACAATTAAAAGAAATCGGCAGGATTCTCATTGAAAACAAGTTGTGCGTCTGAATATAACTGCACCCTCTGGTGTTCAAAAGCGGAATTGCATTTGATGGCGGGGATAATCAAGAACGCACAATTCAACTTCACGTCATAGCCGCAATTACACAGGACTGAAATGATCACTGATAAGTCATGCAAGTGTAAATCCTAAAATGGACTAGATCAAAATCTAGCAATGAGTAATCAGCCTGCAAAAAATGTAATGAAAATATTACATAAAAAGACAAACATATAACCAAAACTAAAAATACTAGGCTGTGTCCCAACTCGCATACTACTTTACTAAAACCGGGCCGTTGTGGTGCAAACCACCAAAATGTTAATATACAAAATAAATATCGTCAGAATGTGCTCAGGTGCCATAAGCATTTGACTTTATATTGTCTCTATGGTCCCCTCAGATCTCATAATCTCATTAGGTCATTAGGGCAGAATCAACCGTACTGAGAGAAAAGATTGAAAGCACAAAAGAGAGAGAGAGCATGAGAGAGAATGGAGCAGAGCAGGGATTAGGAGAGAGTGGAAGAGGAGAGTGAACTCTACAGTAGCAGTTGTCCTGGATCCTTCCAAGCGCGATACTGATCATCACTGGGGAAACAAAAACTGCACCGAGCATGTACAGGAAAGTTAAAAAAAAAACAAATAAATAAAAATAAAAAGGTTGTTTTGGGGGGGGGGGGGGGGGGGGGGTGTCTATGTGGACATTAACATGCACACTGGATACTTTTGATTTCAAAAGTCTTCAGTATCAACATGCAATTTCTGAGTCTGTCCACTGCCTTCCCTGCTCAGAACACACACGTTGCTCTCAAACTTTTTAGAATACAATAAAAAGTAGAATGTGATTTAAAATGATCCTTCTTTCACACTTCTGCACCATTCAGTGCACTTCGAGAGACAACCAATGCTGCTTTGCGTCTGGTTCAGAAGATCAGAGAAAATGTTCCCCATGTAGAGTCTCCATAGACACTACACAAGCACACTGCAATATCGTTTAAGAAAGAAAGAAAGAAAGAAATAAAAGCATGCCGATTCAAACTAAAATGTGGTCAAGAACTTTCTTATTCAGTGCTACACTAGTTATGGATTAAAGTCTTATTGTCGGCTCTTTACGAGCTACTACTAGCCTGAATACAAGCCCTGCAGAAGGTGCTTCACGCCCCACTTGGGGTCCACAGCCCAAGTAGTTGAGAACCCCTGACGTACACACATTTTGCACATTCTTACGTATGCGTACATACTTCCTGTAGAGTCTATTTTGTATTTACTGTCTATTCTACACCAAGTTACTGTTTACTGCACATTGTCTTTATGCACCAGAGAAAGTAGCCCGAACATGTTTCGTTATACTGTACTCCACATACAGGTATAATAAAGTTGAATTGAATGTAATCATTTGTGATGGAGTGTATATATATAAATATATATAAATAAGGTGTACACTCTGCCCTAGTGCAAGATGATACATGTGACGGGCCGTACCGGTTGCGAGGGAAGTGGCGCGTGATGCCAACAGGAGACGAGCCAGCCTTGTAGCTTCCTGCTGTGCTGAATCCATTGACAAATGTGCTATTGGGAAATGGAGCCTGTGGAGACATACAGAACAAAAACCAAATCAGCTTTCTCTCAGCTGGAGAAACCCTCAGACCTCAATCTTACCGCTCACAGGGACACTAATTGGAGAGACACACGTGCTTTCTCCTCCTCATAGATCCCTCTAAAGCGCTTCAGACTTTATTCACTGGGTCTCAAATAAATACATGAAGTGGAAGACGCTGGAGACATAATCCCAAGTCTTAATCTGGTGTCCTAGTGGTTAAGGTACTGGACTAGGGACCAAAAGGTCCAGGGTTCAAATCCCACCACTGTTGGGTCCTTGAGGAAGACCCTTAACCTATAATTGCTTGGATTGAAACTATCAATTATAAGTCGCTCTGGATAAGGGCGTGTACTAAATTCCATAAATGTAAAAAAATATCTTGGTACTCACTAATAAAAGTAAAAAGCAAACCCTGCATGACATGTGACTTATAAATTATCTGCCCATAAAAACTAAATAGCTGCTGAAATTAACAGGACCAGGTTTTTATTAGGCCTTTATGTGCCATTAGCTTTTACAGACCTTTAAACAAAAGCATACTTGAAAGGCCTTTGAACTAGGGGTGTGCGATACATATCTCCTCTGATATCTTTATTGTTGTTGTGACGATGTGAGAGCTGACAAACATCTCTCACTCTGCAAAACAGTCAAACACAGGTAGGCAGGGCAGATTACCATGCATGCATAGCGCTACAACTCAAGCTAGCGTTCAACCTATAAGCATGACTGAAGTTAAGAATGAGTGAAACTGTGCCAGGAGACAAAACGGACACCACCAGCCTCAGTCCATGTCAACATTTAACTTCTACACGTGGCTCATCCTCACTTGCATGGCAGTGGTTTGGCTTTGAAAAGGCAGATGTTGCCCAAAACCTGCCAATCTGCAAACTGTCAGAAATCGGTTGCCTTTAGAGACGGCTCGACAACAAACCTCTCGCCATCTCCGAACTAACCACCCTGCAGAATATGAAGATCGGCAACCTTCAGCAGTCAGGTGTCCACAACAAGCTGAAACCAGCCAAGGTACAAGTCCAAAAACACACTCACCAACTCTCGCAGAATAACAAATGCCATCACCAATTACCTCACGAAAGACAATGCCAACTCAAGTGAGAGGGGTTCAAACAACTTTTGAATACTTCAGACCAAAAGGTATACACTGCCAAAGCATCTTTTAGTGTTCTCAACAAAATCCCAGAAAATAGAGGTGTCAATATCACACACCACTAGTCTGAACAGAGTCAATACAAAGTTACATTTAATTGAAACAACTAGCAATCAATGAGCACAATCCTCCCTATTCTGCTATCTTGTACACAAGTCCTTACCAGTGGTGTTTCAAAGTAGGGTGCAGGAGGACTCCAGGTTTGAGGGAGCAGGCTGTAGACGGGGTACTGCTGAGGTTGGTACACCTGCTGCACATAGACTGGAGATGTGTACTGAGACTGAGGACTGCCTGTGTACACGGATAAGTCCATGGCACCGTATCCATTCTTAGCAAAGAAGGTGTTGATGGCCTTGATGCGAGCCTATAGAAACAAAACGCACAGTGGAAACCACCAAACTTAATACACAACGTAAATCCTGTGAGAATATGCTTAGGTGGTATTAGCATTTGGCTTTTTTTAATGTTTCTACGGTCCCCTCAGATCTCATAATCTCATGGTCATTAGGGCAGAATCAACCGTACTGAGAGAAAAGGAGGAGAGCAAGAGAGAGAACCTGAGAGAGAGAGAATGGAGCAGAGTAGGGATTAGGGGAGAGTGGAGGAGGAGAGTGAACTCTACAGCAACAGTTGTCCTGGATCCTTCCAAGCGCGATACTGATCATCACTGGGGAAGCACAAAAACTGGACTGTGCAAATATAACCGCACCAAACACACTGAACAACAAGCAAGCGCAGTTCCTTTCTTATACTAGTATCCACTGTTTAATGTCCATTCGCTTTTTTGATCGAGGTCTTAAGAATTATAATAAATAATCTGTCTAGTATACATCTTACACCTGTCTAAACACTAAGGTAAGGACGAGGGAATTTAACACCTATCCATCAGTGGTAATTTCAACAGCAAATTTTGATCGTTTTAGTCACATTAGTACATCTGAATTCTTTTTAGCTTTAGTCGACTGATTATGATAAGATTATAGTCTACTAAATCTACGTGAATGCTTTTTTCAAAACTTTTCTTTTAAAAGTAAAACATCTACATGCATGTATTGATAATAAAAGTACACATTAAAGTGGTTATTACTCAATTTCACCATAGATCTGCTTCAAACTCGGTGTGGACATTCAGCAGATATTCTAGAACACCGTTCAAACTCATCTGTCTACGCATCAGGAAGTGTGGTGTACAGTGCATTCCTGTCACATTGCAGCAGGTTTAAGTCTCAGAGTACCTTCATAAACTAAGCAAATCGAAAAACAACGAATAAATAAAAATGTTTAAAGGAAAAGCCTCCACAATGGCAATGCATCAAATGCATTTTGACCTTAACACCTGCCTGAAACAGAACTTTAACTGGAGCTTTATATACAGTGGTATGAAAAAGTTTGGGCACCCCTGATAATTTTCATGATTTTAGTTTATAAATCATTGGTTGTTCAGATCAGCAACTTGAGTTAAATATATCATATAGCAGATGAACACAGTGATATTTGAGAAGTGAAACAATGAAGTTATAGGATTTTCCAGAAAGTGTGCAGTAAATTATTCAACAAACTTAGGCAGTGTGCATAAATTTTGGGCACCCCAACAAAAAAATGACATCAATATTTATAGAATCCTCCTTTTGTAGAAATAACAGCCGCTAAACGCTTCCTACAGCTTCCAGTCTGGATTCTGGTTGAAGGTGCTTTGGACCATTCTTCTTTAGAAACATCTCCAGTTCAGTCAGGTTTGATGGTTTCCGAGCATGGACAGCTCACATTTGTCTAGGGACTGAGATGGCCATTCCAGAATGTTGTACTGGTTCCTCTGCATGAATGCCTTAGTAGATTTTGAGCAGGGTTTTGGGTCGTTGGCCTCGGTGCAACTTTGTCACTGATTCTTGAACATTGTTCTCAAGAATCTGGAGATATTAACTGGAATATGCGATCCTCAACTTTAACAAGATTCCTAGTACCTGCACTGGCCACACAGTCCCGCAGCCTGATGGAACCGCTACCAAATTTTACTGTGGGTAGCAAATGTTTGTCTTGGGATGTGTGCCGCTCCTTGTTATGTCCAAATAACTCAATTTTAGTTTCATCAGTACACAGCACTTTATTCCAAAATGAAGCTGGATTGTCCAAATGTGCTGTAGCACACCTCAAGTGACTGTGGCGTGTCTGCAGAAAAGGCTTCTTCTGCATTACTCTCCCATACAGCCTCTCCTTGTGCAAAGTGTGCTGTATAGTTGAACGATGATTAGTGACACCATCTGCAGCAAGATGAGGTTGTAGGTCTTTGAAGGTGGTCTGTGGCTTGACTATGACTGTTCTCACCATCCTTCGCCTCTGCCTATCTGAGATTCTTCTTGGTCTGCCACTTCGGGAGTTCCTTAACTAGAACTGTGTCTGTGGTCTTCCATTGCGTCACTATGTTCCTCACAGTGGAAACTGACAGCTGAAATCTCTGAGAGAGCTTTTCCCTTTCCCTGAACCATGATGTTGAACAACCTTTGTTTTCAGGCCATTTGAGAGTTGTTTTGAGGCTCCCATATTGCCACTCTTCAGAGAAGATGCAAAGAGGAGAAAAACTTCCAATTGGCCACCTTAACCCTTTATCATAGTTGGACTCACTTGTGTATGTAGATCAAGGGTCAGTGAGCTTACAAAACATATTTTGTGTTCCAATAATTAGTGCTAAAGGTATTCAAATGACAAGGGTGCCCAAACTTTATGCACCTGCCTAATTTTGTTTGAATAAGTAACTACTGCACACTTCTGTAAACCTATAACCTTAATTTCACTTCTCAAATATCACGGTGTTCATCTGCTATATGATATATTTACCTGAAATTGCTGAGCTGGACAACCAATGATTTATAAAGAGAAATCATGAAAATTATCAGGGGTGCCCAAACTTTTTCATACGACTGTATAGTGGTGAACTATATATAAAGTCATTAATTCACCAGTAGACAGCACTGGGCAAAAGTCCTAGGCCACTATTAGATTTGTTGTTCTAGCAATGGTATAATAACCATAGAGTTGACAGCTGGATTAATGCATCACTCCATAATACTGTTTACACTGAGCTACATTCCAATCTTTGTGAGCTTCAGCACATCTTAACCTTTTATGCACAGCTGTTTAAAAAAGTGGTTTCTTGGCTGCTTCCCTTCCAAAAAGACCATTCCTGTCAACTTGGCGTCTCAAAGCTGCAAGGGGAGGTCACACTAAATACTTGCCACTGTAACCGACAGAAGCTGGTTTTCATGTGTATATATAAAAATACTAGTATACAGTATTATATGAATACAAATTTCCAGTATTTTCTGGAAATATTCTAATAGACGGAAATAGTTATGGTCATTATACTATTGATAAAACTATGGTATATCTAATGGTGTCTTAAGACGTCTGCACTACTACAGGACTAGCATTTCCATACACCAACTCCACAGAGCACAAAGAAAGTGTTACCATTATTGGCTTTCCCTGAAATGTTTTCACTTCCTCCCGTAAATACTTGTAGGCCTATAAAAGGTGATAGAAGAGGGGCATTAGGAACCAATGACAACACAGCAAGTGACTAAAGCATAATGGAGGCCTAAATCGTACCTGCTGGGCATCAGTATCAGACTGGAAGGTGATGTACCAGTTGTTATTGTGAGCAAACTCGACGCTGATGACCTGCGGGCACTTCTCACTTTTAAACAGAGCCTCCACTTCCTAACAAAGACAAAACAGCAAAGACATCGTTTAAACACCGTTCAGTAAATGCAAGTCTGGACTCCAACCAACTGTATGCACACACCAAACAGTCAAAATGTTAAAGTAACCTGGTCGGTAACAACGTGCATCACTTTGGCCCTCCTTGGATTAGTTACGGACTACTGCTGACCCCAACAGCTCTGCAGCCAAACTCTTCTCCAATGGGGCAGCCCACAAACCTTGTGTGTGTCTGTGTTTCTATGCAGTAGTCCAGCCAGAGCAGTGTGTCCATTTATAAACTCCTAAGCATTTCTCTAATGTGTCATCCAATACGTAGACTACAAGATATAACAGCCCACTTGTCCCCTAATATATCCCAGAGCTTTACATGTGCTGTTATGAGAAACAGCATTATTTGGTATTCAGTCTGTGCATACTTTATATTTTAGATAATCAGTGTAAACACAAGACTGATCCTTAAGCTCTGGCTAAGTACAACTATACAAAACTGGTCCATTTCTGTACTGCTCAGACTCATTAGCTTGTGTTCATATGGTTCGCACATTAGGTGTTGCAGCTACTATAATTGTAACGCTGGGGAATAACGCAAGGGCATGACAGAGTACTTGGACCCATTTGCCCTGGTTCTTTGTTTGTACAGAAATCAATAAGAAAGAATTAAAAGGACATATTTCCAGGGAAGGCATGGGTAAAAGGATAGCTCAAGAACAACAGTTAGGCACTAAAGTGTGCACAGGGTACAAAAGTATAGAGCAGAACTAAAAGTGAGGGTGAATTAACATGGGGCACATTATTTCAAAATGAAAAGCACTGGATATAAAAAGCACTGGGAGACAAAGGCATGGCTACATGCTAAACAGTGTGTTCACAACAGAACGTTAAATTAGTACTCCAAACAGTACTATTAATACATCGCAAACTACAGCAGTATGTGGTTTAGGAAACAGCCATGTATTACTGAAGCCTTCATTCACATAGAGCTTCATTCCAGCTTTCTTGCGTGCAGCATCATTAGCTGAGCAACGCATGGTTTGCTAATGCGCTCACTTAGAATTCTAGGCCAAAATTCTGAATACAATCAATTTTTTTGCATTTTTGAACAAAGTGTTAGCGGTTTTTAAATTATTATTATGGATACCTCACATGGACAGTGATCACAGTTCGATTCTGACCCACTTGATTTCTGAGTTTGTGTAGTGCGCAAGCCTTCACCTCCACAGATACGTACACGGTCGAGGTCTTAATTAATAATAGGAGGTAAAAGTCTGTCTTGTACACATCTAATCCACATTTGAATGACAGAAAACTAGTAAGAAAACTTGATACAACTAGTAACAAGTAAGTTGTAGGGTTACAACTGCTGTCAGAAAAGAGAACTGCAGTCTTGGCATTAAAAAAAAACGTTATCAGTCTACTATAATTTGTCATTGGCAACAGTTTACATTTACAGCATTTAGCAGAGGCCCTTATCCAGAGCGACTTACAATTGGTACAGTCTTACAATCCAAGCAATTGTGGGTTAAGGGCCTTGCTCAAGGACTCAACAGTGGCAGCTCGGCAGAGGTGGGATTTGAACCCTGAACCTTCTGGTCCATATAGTACAGTACCTTAACCACTAGGCTACCACAGCCCTAACAGTTTAATTTTCTAAAAGATAAGAATCTGTTCTGTATGGTACAGTACTAAATGTTGTCATACTGTGTTTAAATTAATATTACCGTTTAAAATAACACACTACGTGCCAAGTATGTGACTATGGCAAAGCAACACCTGGTCAACGTCCTGTTTCACGGAACGCAACTGTAACGGTAAACCTGTACAGGTTCTCCTCGATTTACGAATTGGATACACTCCGACAAATCCATCATAATCTGAATTTTAGTAAATCAAGGAGTTTATTACATACTGTACATATCACAGAGCAGCCCATGATAAACAGGTTTAAAGCTTTTCCTCACTACATTTCCCAGTGCTCATCGCTCCCACCACGTGATGAGTGCTGGAGTAATGTACTTAATTATTGAAGAGTGTGTCATGCAATTTATTGAATAATTTATTGAAAGCTAAAAACAAAAACGAGTGTGTGACCACAGCTTTTCCTCAATATTTACATTTACAGCATTTAGCAGATGCCCTTATCCAGAGCAACTTACAATTGATACAGTCTTACAATCCAAGCAATTGGGGGTTAAGGATCTTGCTCAAGGACCCAACAGTGGCAGCTTGGCAGAGGTGGGATTTGAACCCTGGACCTTCTCGTCCATAGTCCAGTACCTTAACCGCTAGGCCACCACAGGCCTGCAGTACTCCCACTCAATACATTTCCCAGTGCTCAACACAAGGGACTCCTATATCACTCACTCAACAACTCCCTCATGCGAGTGTGGGAGTCCTGCGTATCGCTTGCCCCGGAAAATCTGAAACTCAATACGGTTTGTGCTGAATGTGTACGTGTTTATCGGATTCCCATAGCGAAATCAATACATCACAAGTCGGGCCATGGTACCGCACAATGCACACAAAAGACTGCTTAAGTGATATTAGTCCCAACATGGAACTCTAACATGGCGGGCCAATACATCATTCCAACTTCTTTATTAATTAAAAAATAAATACATGACTAGAATCTATTCAGGCTTATGCATCAACTGTATTTCAGGGGTGCTGCAAGAGTTTGAGCGTACTGCGGGTCATTTAATCCCACAGCGCTCGGTATGAACACACCTTAAGCTTTATCCTGGTGAAGACTCATCAGTAATTCTTTAAAATATCAGTTTACTGGTATTATGTGGCAGGTTTTAAGTGTAAATACCTCTACAGGAGTGGTCTCGGGTACTTCTCGAAGGATTATGATACAGCGCTTATGATTCGGCCGAACCTTTTCGCCCTTCTCATCCACCTGGACCATTGGAGACGCTGTCAAACACACGAATGGCAAGAGATAGAGTTAGAACTACCACAACCAATAAGCTGAAAGATGAAATTAGCTGAGGCCAACTTTAAAACTTGTAGTTTATACTTTTTAGTACCCTTACTTTCTTTCTAGCAGACTTGGTGTACAGAGCGATCAGGTAAAGGGAATTTTAACTTTGCACGTTTACCTCGCAGCACCTCCAATATCATGTCCATGTCAGCAGTCAGTTGTTTAATGCCCTCCATGTTGGCAATGGTCCAGATGGGCACAAACTGATCACTGTCCATCTGAGACACCAGGTACAGGTCTTTTGAGAGGTTTTCCCTAAACGCACAAATAGTCACAGTTCAACAAAATGCCCACACGGTTCACATTTTCATAACGACACAAACTGAGTAACATGGGCATGTTTTACCTGGAGAAGCAGAACTCCAGCTGTTTCTTCAGAGATTCCCTCAGATTCTCTTCAGACATGGGCTGCAGCTCCTCAGTCACCTCTTCGTCCACTATGCAGAAGAACACAATAACTTCAGTGATATCAATGGGGCGGCTGAGCAGCCATTACAACTGAGAGACCCGAGGACTGACCTGGCTCATACACAGGGTAAGAAAGTTCTGTTGGGTCAACGCCATTTAGCAGAGGACTCTCCACAGGAGGGGCCGATTCAGAGTCACCATAGCCAAGACCATAGCCCTTACATCCTATACATAAAGGAGAAAGTACGATGCGCATCACAAAAGAACTGTTCAGAGTAATAAGTTTACTCAGCAATTAGACGGCAGCTTTTCGGCCTAAATATTTTATAGACAGAATGTAATGATCATTTCACCCATACTTTTCTCAAGGTACTGCATGTGTGCTTAAATTGTTCCCCCCATTTCAACATCGTACTTAATGATTGCTGGGAGCATACTCTGTCATCTGATAGTTTTTAATTAAGCAATACATTACTAATTCCAACTCTTAAGACATCACTGTGTTGAGACAGTCTAAAATAACACACGGTAAACAAAGCACGTGTGGGGTATAGTTGGGAAGACGAATAGCAATGTGGTAAGCAAAAAAACAACAAAACACAGGAAGAAATGCAGCTGTGGGCATTCATTCCCAAGAAGCAGGCCCTAAATCAGATTCCAACTGTTTAAATAATTGGCCTCAGTCACGAAACTGATAATTTGCATCAGGTGTAGTACCAGCACAGTTGGACTGAAAGCCAGCAGCCACAATAGTCCGTTGTGAGAAAGCTTCTTCACCCCTGGCCTAGTGTTTGTCTTAAATATGAGCATAATCTGAACATTATATCATGCATACTGTATTTTTTCAGTTTCCAGTTGAAACCCTTACCCTCTGCTTTTTAGCATGTACTAACAATCAGCACTCAGTGTTTAATGATCTCCATGTGCAGTCGTTCCTGTGGCGGGTACAAAAGACTACGAGCATTCCAGTGCACTAACACCAGTGAACACTTACACTAAAGAGAAACATTAGTAGCACCGGAATTTGCTGCCATGGAGGTTCGCCCAGGCACAAGGTGTGTGCGCATGCACGATATCTAACCAAAACATGCAACGTGTAGGATAGCTTACCCAAACATGCAACATATTTAAAATTCAATGTAAATTTTAAAATGGGTATTAAATAAAACCAGACAAAATTCCCTCACAATGCCCAACCTGGCCAGAAAAAGAAACCAAGTCCCTGGTAGGGTGGGATAACATATTGGACAGCTGTACCACTCGAGCATGCTTACCACCATACTGATTTCTAATATCATGGCAAAAGTGTTGGCCAGGGTCAGGTGTCTGTTGAGCTCTTTTCACAGGGAAATTTATCAAAAGCATCGTCTGTGGTATATGAACACAAGATTTAAAAAGAAAAAGTTGCCTGCTACTTTTAAACTTCCTACTAAGGAGAGGTTTCCATTATCAGTAGCAATATTTGTGCTAAAGAAAAACAAAATACTTTCACTGCAATGATCATGACCATGCCTAGTCATGGCCTTACCTTCTGGGTGCTCAACAGGCATGTCTGTCTGGGGCCAGTTGAGGCTCTCTGTGGCCTCATCAGGATTCTGGGTCGGAGGAACTGTCACTTCCTGCCACACTTTGGCATTGGGATTCAAACCTGTCCCTTTTGTGGTCACCTTGAAAACAAGACCAAAAAATAATGATCAGACAAAAACAGTGCAGTTTTCATTTTGACCATCATTGGTCAACTATTTATCAAGACAGACAAGAATTGATCCGCTTTTAGCAGCTTTAAGACCAAACACTGATATTGTCCAGTTTCATATACCAAAAGTATTCAGCACAGGTTAGCCACACTGCCACAGTGGCATGGCATAGATGGTTGCAGTCCACTTGTGTTTTCATCTCCGACACATTTACATACATTTTGCACACAGTTTGTGTGTGAAAATATCCTGTACATTTACATCATGGCTCCAAAACGTGTCCAAAGTAACGCTGTAACACTAGTAGAAAAAAAACAAAGAAGCATGCAAAAGAGAAAAACTGCTAACTGCTTGCATCACCATGCCACTCCTAGTGAGTGTTGACCACGGTTATGTGTGATCAGCGTCCAGTTCCACAAAACAATGCGGACATTAAACGCACATTCCTGTATTCGCAAAATAGTAAGATAACCATTTTGTAACAAAGCATGAAGTTGCATCTGACAGAGTTAGGTGCACTTCCAAACTTCCAAGTGCAATGCCATTAAATCCCCATTTATACTGCCAAGTGCTTGAGATTATAGCCTGAGCATTTAAACTACATTCCTCAATTTGTTTTAACTATAAAACTAGTAACAATAGCAACAGGTCCATAAACAGCCAGTTACAGAACACAAACATTAAACACATTTTTTCTACAACACCAAAACACTTTAAATATGAAAATCCAGTCACACAATGCCTTTACACACAAAAAACCTCAACGAGGCTCTCGAGACAAGACACCAATATGGTGTGTAAATGTGAAATGTCTGTCTTAGAGCCAAAAGCATGACCTCGACACAATGATGCACCCCTAAAACGTTGTTACTTATACTATGAACAGACCTAGAGTCTACAATTAAAAGCTGTTCGCGAGTCTCAACTTTTTTTTTGCAACTATTTAACAAAGCTCCAGTAACCTTGGCAGAGGACGCATGCGCGCGTGTACAGTGCATGGTGACCTGGACAATCTTTAAACTCTCCTCCGAGTTCACCTTTGCTCAGCAGCTCGACAACACTCCAGAGGCCTTTAAGTAATCTCGCTGAACGTAGACTAGATACGATTTCTAAACTTGGTTTCACACATAATCCGATTAGTCTCCAATGCGCCCAATAAAGCCAAGTGCTGATACAAAGCCGCATGTAAAACGTCAGCCTTTAAAATAACTCCTGTTAATTTCAAGTGCACCAGGTTAGTCACCGAGGCTGATTAGCGGTTAGGTTTTTAATGGCATTCCTGCTTCAAGTAACTTTAAAACCAGTGATTTAAAAAAAAAAGTGACAACTTTTTTCAGCGAACGCATTTCCGTGGCTCACGCCGGCGTTTAAGGCTAGCTTAGCTTCCCAGCCTCGTTCACGTGCCCGGTAAACTATAACGTTACTCATTTCTAACACGCATCGCGCCTTTAAAAGAATTCTGTCCATTATACACTCGTATAAACAAAGAATGAAAAACTTTATGCAGATCAGAGCCTTAACCGGAGTAAAATCAGGCCTTCACGCTGATTAACTCGAGGCCCATATCCAAACTGAACGCCATGCCGAGTCGCGTTCAATGAATAAATAAACTCACCTCCACAAACAGCAGCATGATCCTTTAACCCCCACGTCGCGCGACAACTCACTTAACACGCACAAGCAGAGCTTACAGCAACAGGAGGCCAGACTTTTAGACTCTCTTTTTTAAATAAAAACACGCTCCAGCTGCAAGTTCCGACCCGACATGTGACTCCTCAGCGGTGCTCGCAGCGGCATGGGACCAAGTTAAAGAAGCGGTAGAACCTCCGTGTATTTCGGATTGGCCGAAACACACGTCAATCAAGTAGCGTTTCCCTGCTTACAAGCACGGAGACTCGCTGAACAAGTCCCGCCTTCTATCAAACGTCAAGTTAGAAAGAAACAACGTCACCCTAAAGACGCGTTCTGATTGGACTGCGATCTCGCCCGTTAATGTCACCGGAACCGCGTGTGACCGCATGATTTCACTACCGAGCACATGGCATGGGCAGAGGACACACCGTGCAGGATTGTGTAGAACTTTTTTTGCAGTTACACAAATTCAGTTTACACCTTTGTCCAATTTGGACCACCGTGTTTATTGCAATCATAATCAGGTGCTACTGATTTTAAACATTTTGTATCATAGTAGCACTTTTTTTTTTTACATTCAAGCCTTACCTATGCTTGATTCAAGTTACTGAGCTTTAAAAAAGAAAAGTGAACACAAATTAAGAAACAGATGAGTGGCAAACTTTTAATTCCTTTCATTACATTTGACCATCTAACTTCAATTAATAAACAAACATAACAACAGCAGTTAGTGGAGATCACTGTGGTCATACAGTTACAAAAACTGGCTATTATTGACCCCAGTTTAAGTTTTTTTATTATTATTTATTTAATGTCACCTCAGCATCGATTACTTGTCTTCACAGGACCAAGGTTATAACTATACTAGTCAGACACACTAAAACAATTTAGAGAGAGCAATTAACCTAACTTACATATTTGTAATGTATAATAAAACTGGAGTAAACCCATGGGGAGGGCTCCACAAGGGCAGGTCCAAGGTCAGGACTGAACCAGGGATCTTCGGAGCTGTGACAGCACAAACCACATGCGCAATCATGCCAGCACACCCCAGTTTAGATTTCACTAAAGTGATGATTTATTATTTTCAGAATTTGGCCATTTCTGGCATGTATTCCAAATATTACAGCCAAGACACAATGTCTGCCTCAGAACAACAGAAACTTTCCTGGTCTTAGCAAATGACCAGCAGAATTTCTCTCTTTGATTAAGAAGGCGGACATGCATTTACTTATGTAACTTTGCAAAGGAGATAAATAACGATGACTATTATGTAGAACCTAAATCAGATTCAGTGGAGAGCAACAGCACAGGTTACATTCGCATAAACATTCCTGGCATCTACCAGAAAACAAACAGTCTTGCTTGTTTGATATTTTTTTATATTGTTTGATGTTTCTAGGTTTAGATCATTTCCCCAGGAGGCCCCAATCTAAAACCATAAACTACATAATATTACTAATAATGACAAGGATTCTGTACAAACTGATCATATCTTTTGTACTGATATGCAGTTACTACACTCATTACAATTGTTTTGCCTCAATCACGTTCCACGATATCATCATGATTGTGTTTGTTTTGGTTTTCGATACAAATTTGTGAGTAAAAACATAAGCAAACATTGTTTTTATTAATAACAATGCATCTCCACAAAAAACATAACAGAAATAACAGAGACATTTTAGTTTAGCTTAGGCTAGTAGTAGTTTTTAAACAAACTTCAAATAAAATGTTGGGAACTAAAAAAAATAAAATTAGTCCTCATGTGCAGCTGGACTAGTAGCAGATGTTGTAAACTTTAGATTAAACCATCATACTGCATTCTGTACATCAGAAAAAAATATTACCGTATTTTTCGGACCATAAAGCGCACCGGATTATAAGACGCAATATCAGTGATCGACTGCTAACGGATCTATTTTCATACATAAAGCGCACCGGGTTATAAGGCGCATGAAATGAAACAAAACTCTTAAGTTCCGTCGGAAGCTCAGTTTGGTCTTTACCTGGCTCAGGGCGTCTTCTTGCTTCCTCCACTTCCGTACCATTGATTCATTAATGTTGAATTCTCTCACAGCTGCTCTATGTCCATGTTGTACTGCGTGACTGATAGCGTTGAGTTTGAAATCCGCTTCGAAAATGAATGAATGAATGAACATACCCTAATGCTGAAGCACATACCGTATTATACTCCGCGATGCTGCGCACTACTACGGTTGCCGTAAGCTTCGTAACCTACCAAGGCCGTGCTAAAACATTTTGACAGATTTATGAGCGCCGCGTACCATCTACAATCGGTTCTACGTCAGAAATCACAACCAGAATTAATTCATACATCAGACGCACCGCATTTTAAGGCGCACTGTCGATTTTTGAGAAAGTTAAAGGAGTTTAAGTGCGCCTTATGGTCCGAAAAATACGGTAACAACATGGTAAGTAGTTATGAAGCAGTAACTAATAAAGTATTTGTTTGAAAATGCTTGTTTTCTACCATTATGTGGGACTGTGGTAGCCTAGCGGTTAAGGTACTGGACTATAAATCAGAAGGTCCAGGGTTCAAGTCCCACCTCTGCCAAGCTGGCACTGTTGGATCCTTGAGCCATGGCTTAACCCACAATTGCTTGGATTGTAAGACTGTAAGAATTGTATGTTGCTCTGGATAAGGGCGTCTGCTAAATGTTGTTGTAAATGTAAATTTTGTTGGGTTTCATATCCTTGGCCAGGTAACGTGCCACAGCAACAGTGTCTTTCAAATGCCAGTGCTGATTTGTTGCATTGTTTGCACCAGCGGTGCCTATCCTGTCTGTGCATATTTTGCAAACAACTGTTGTTTGCATAGTGTCAAGAAATGATAATTTTTAGTGACCAGCTCATTTGTCCCATCAGTCTTACATTTACATTTACAGCATTTAGCAGACGCCCTTATCCAGAGCGACTTACAATTGGTAGAGTCTTACAATCCAAGCAATTGTGGGTTAAGGACCTTGATCAAGGACCCAACAGTGGCAGCTTGGCAGAGGTGGGATTTGAACCCTGGACCTTGTGGTTCATAGTCCAGTATCTTACCCACTAGGCTACCACAGTCTTGCTACTGTGTTGGAGAAAAAAAAAACTGTTAAAAATTCTGATGCTCCAGCCCGCACTCATGGCTATTATTGCTTTAATCCTGAATCTGTCAGGGAAATGCAAGCTGGACTAGTAAAGTTGTTAAAACCACTCAGCATTTTCAGCACTAGTACCAAAATGTGCTTCGTTCTCACAATCTCTCTGTGAAGGCAGACTGTGGATACATTTTAATCGTTTGCATTAAAATGTCATCAATCATCTAATTCCTTATCCGACTAGTAAGCAACTGGCTATAATGTATACTTGATATGAGAACTAAACAGTACACACTGTTGAAGTAGGTAAAACATCCAAAAGATATCTTTTAACTAAAACTGCTGCCTTATGTAACCACTTACAAACTTTAAGTATCAAATTGAGGGAGTGCTGTACTGATAATATATTGCTGGGGCTGGATTGTGCATCTTTGGATGACAGCTGGCAGCAATGATCACTTTGACTGATTAAAGCTCTACCTCCTCCTGGCTAATGCACGGTTTACTTTGAAGTATTCTTAACCAAAAGTAACCCTGTTAAATTTGTAGCTAATGGCTAAATGTATTTTTTTGCCATTCAGTGCTGGTGGCACTGAACTGCTGAAAATCAACACAGCCTTGGTGTGTCACAGGCTGTAAAGCATGCTAAGCCATGGATTGCTTAATAAGAAAAGGAGTGGTTCTTCTATGGACTCATTGTTTTGTGTATCCCTGGCTTTAACACAATTGTGTCTGTATGATTTACATTCATTTAAGGTGTTTCACTATCTGTTCGTTTAAAAAATAAAAATTCAACAACAGAAAAAAAAAACTCATTTCATTTAATGTATTCTATTGACTGCATAGCTATTGTGTATTTGTTTCATTTGGCAAATACTGGTTTAATTCAGTATGAACAATGGACATCTGGATTTGGTTAGTGCAGGGCTGTCAAACGTTTCCCCGTTCCCAGTCTAAAACAGCCTGCATAGGAAATCCTAAACCTAAGTATTTAACTTAAAATAAGCTTGTAGTGGATTTGCATGCATACTATGAATGAAATCCAGTCTCTAGTTCCTAATGTGCTCACTGGTTGGTGGCTGCTTATCACGGGTACTAAACCCAGGCATTTACTTCACTTACTGTTAACCTGGCAACTGGCAGTACCTATTAATGATTAGCAGGAACGGGGATGTGGTTGTGTCAAAGTGGAGAATGTGTGTTTTTGGAATTTTTATTGCAATTTGCATCGAGGTATTGTGTAATAATCAACAAAAATATGCTTATGTATCAAATGGGTAAATTTCATTCCAGCTTAAGGACTTGAAATTGACCTGTGTAGCAGCATTGCTAATCAACGTATGCTGCTGTTTGAAGACAATCTGTTACTGTGAGTAGGTCATTTTTAGTAGTGTTGGCCAGGCTGAATGGTGAAATGTTGCATGGCTGTATGGTAAACTACTGAATGATAACCTTTATGTATGAATGAATAGTTAATTGCACTATATATTCATATAGGAAACCTTTGCTGATACTAAACAGTTTTCATTATAGCACTGTTACATTTGTAAGCTGAACGTATTAAGCAGAATTGAACAGACTCTAGGGGTCCAACAAATCAACATAAAAATGCCTCCACAACCAAAAATCTCCGAAATGTGTGAGGTCACTTTGAACTCAACCCAAAATCCCATGAACTGTTACAGTCCCCAAGATCATCTCGTCAGGCATGCCAGCACATCAGTTATGCTGGAGCATCTGAAGGGGAGGTACATTCTCTGGACGATGTCGGCTCATCTCAGTAAGGTACTTAGTTAGTTAGCGGATGTTATATTACATCCTGTTATGAGCTGTACCAGTTTCTATTTTAAAATACATTTTATTATGATCAATGAACTGTGAATGGCATTCAATATACTGGAGAGGAATGAGGATTCCACAGTAATCGGCAGGTATGGGGATAAAACAGAAAAATTGCTAAAAATGCAGATATTCCCATAGGAATGCTAATAAACAATAATGTTTGATATTTTTTGTATCAGCAGGACAGTTCATTAAAAAGTATTTTTGAACTAGGTATTCACCGTTGTTAGCTCATGCCTAATACACCTTCAACGCTAAATTTAAAACCTGATATACATGGATTAAAACAATCCAATTACTAATTGTGTCAGTCATAATCTGAATAGTCGATTATTCATGTAAATTTTTTGTAGATGAATCGATGTAATCGTGTCTGTCATTAAATGGCCATTGATGCTGAAAGTGGCATTAAATAAAGTAAACAAATAAACTAGAGGATATTTAGACTGAGGGTGAACTCACGCTACCCCTGGTACTGTGCCAGAGCATGACTGTCCCCCATTCCCACTCCCCCATTGGCTTGCACTCACATTGCACTTAAATATTCTGAGCCTGAACATGCTTACATCATCACAAACACAGCACTTTTTGTGGTGGAGAAAGGCACGCTGTCACAGAACAGTAGACTTTGTGGTGCTATATTACTTTGTGGCTTTTGTTGCATTTTTCACATTGTGACACACAACCCTCATATGCCTTAGAGATTTATCGATTATGTATCACAGAAATTTTCATCCTCTCATGCTGCATGTGTAAGACGATTTTATTTTTTTTTTTTTACAGAGGCTGACGTTGTTTTCCGTGCTCTACATGCGTACTGTGCCCGACTCCAACTGAACCACACCTGAGCCCACCTCTTCAAATGGACCTGAGCATGGTTCAGTTCACCGCACCCCAGCTCGGTAGAGAGCGATCACACTAGTCAAACATGCTCAGGCATGGTACAAATCACCTAGTGTGGCTACATCCTAAAATAAAAACAAGTAAATAAAAGCACTGATTCATTATGCCCTACAATGGACTGACTGGCACCCTGTCTGAAGTTGTACCTGCCTTGTGCCCTATGCCCCCAGCAAAGCACCAGATCTCCCATGACTCTGTCCATGCCATACCCTTTTTTGTTCACTATTGTTCAAAACAACACATTTAAAACAACCAGGTGTGGTAGGTATGAAGTATAACCTAGAGTGTATACATGATTTTCAAGTGCTGACATGTCTTGACAAATTGTGGGGCATGTGTAGCCTTAACAATAAGGAATTCCATTAAGCGTACATCCACAATGAATGGTTACACCCAGAAATGGGATTATAAAGAGAGATTAAAACTACTGGTTTCCACAGTTACAGACATAATTTGATGAAAAGGTGAAAGTTTTCAGGCAGATGTTAACAACCACAACTGTCAGTGAGTGGGTTTACATGCCCCATTCATTCCAATCACCAGAGTTACATACACTTCAGTAAGCTGATAACTGTTAGCCCTGTGTCCTCACTGTTCAGTCACTAGTGCCTCTATATGAAGCTGCTATTTTAATGACATTAACGTCTAAATGGTTAAATCAATGACAGACACCATTGATTTTTACACACTATAAAGTCAACATTTGTTGACATGAAAATACTACAACCAAAAACATGGGCATTAGTATGGAACATGCCCCTCTTTGCTGTTACAAAAGCCTTCACTCCTCTTAATTAGCTTTCCACTATACTTTGGAGCATGACTGTGAGGTCAGGCACCGATGTTGGACAACAACCCCTAGCTTACAGTTGGTATTCCAATTCATATCAAAGCTGTCTGATGGAGTTACAACCAAAACTCCGTGCAAGCCAGCCAAGTTCTCCATAAACGTTGGTAAACCTTTTATTTATGTACTTTTTTTGTTTTACAAGGGCAGGGCTTCTGGTAGACAGCAGAAACTGCTGAATTCTGCTGTCTACCAAAAAATCCTGAAGGAGAATGTCCGGCCATCTGTTCGTGACCTCAAGCTAAAACAAACTTGGGTTCTGCAGCAGGACAATGATCCAAAACACACCAGCAAGTCCACCTCTGAATGGCTGAAGAAAGAGAAATAAGACTTTGGAGTGGCCTAGTCAAAGTCCTGACCTGAATCCTATTGAGATGCTGTGGCATGACCTTAAAAAGGCCGTTCATGTTCGAAAAAACCTCCAATGTGGCTGAATTACAACAATTCCACAAAGATAAGTGGGCCAAAATTCCTCCACAACACAGTAAAAGACTCATTGCAAGTTATGGCAAACGCTTGGTTGCAGTTGTTGCTGCTAAGGGTGGTCCAACCAGTTATTAGGTTTAGGGGGCAATCACTTTTTCACACAGGGCTATGTAGGTTTGGACTTTTCTCTCCCTTAATAATAAACACCTTCATTTAAAAACTGCATTTTGTGTTTACTTGTGTTGTCTTTGATTAATATTTAAATTGGTTTGGTGTTCGGAAACACTTACAGTGGGGCAAAAAAGTATTTAGTCAGCCACTGATTGTGCAAGTTCTCTTACTCAGAAACATGACAGAGGTCTGTAATTTTCATCATAGGTACACTTCAACTATGAGAGACAAAATGAAAAAAAAAATCCAGGAAATCACATTGTAGGATTTTTAAAGAACTTAATTGTAAATCATGGTGGAAAATAAGTATTTGGTCAATAAATTTGGTTCAACTCAATACTTTGTCACATAACCTTTGTTGGCAATGACAGAGGTCAAACATTTCCTGTAAGTCTTTCACCAGGTGTTGCACACAACTGAGCTGGTATTTTGGCCCATTCCTTCCTCTCCATGCACATCTCCTCGAGCAGTGATGTTTTGGGGCTTCGCTGGGCAACAACGGACTTTCAACTCCCTCCACAAATTTTCTATGCTGTTAAGGTCTGGTGACTGGCTAGTCTCTCACCGTTGAAGTGTACCCATGATGAAAATTACAGATCTCTCTCATCTTTCTAAGTAGGAGAACTTGCACAATCAGTGGCTGACTAAATACTTTTTTGCCCCACTGTAACTCATCCTGGTAGCAGCAGAGCACAAGAGTTTTCAGCACAAGCAACACACTGACTATAAAAACATGGATATTAAAGAGAAGATCTGGTGGAATATAGCTGAAAGGCTGGAGAATGATGGTGATAAACCTCACAGTGACTGTATGGAACCGTTTTCTTGTTTAAGTGCATTCTAATCTGTTCATGGCCACAAAAACACAAACTAGACCTTCCTGCACTAATCTTCATTCATGTCTTTGTTTTGTTCAGTTGACGATGTGAAAAAGACACGGCGAAATGTCCGTGACACGTTAAGAAAAGGGAAATTAAAGAAAGTAAACGCGGACAGGGAGTTTGAGTGTTTAGACAAAAAAAATGCATGGGACTTGGTGTGAAGGTACCACTACGTTAAAAGTCTTGTCTGTAAAATGTATGTAAAGGTATGTAAAGGCCTTAAGAAAGTATTTAGAGAAACAAAGACTACAGTCTGCAATTGTAGAACTACATGTAGGCATTTTACAGACAGCCTTAACTAGGTTTGGGTATCGTTTTCATTTTATCGATTCCGGTCCTTATTGGTTCCAAGTTTCGATTACAAAATGTTGAAAAAAGGTGCCAAATGTTTAGGTATAAAGAATATCTTATTTTTTATTCATATTTCAAAAGTAATTATTTATGTTAAGTTTTTTCTTCCCATTTAAACCTATTAGAAGTAAAAATGTTAACGTGGCTTAAATGTACCAAAGCAATGAGCTAAGAACACCATACTCCTCTCAGTTACTACTGCTCATAAGTAATCTCTACTGCTGAAATGATGATCATGTTGTCCAAAGGGAAAATAATAGGTATGGGAAGAAAAAAAACAATGTAAAAATGATTACTTTCTCTTTGGACCACATTTCATCAGTAGAGGCTATTTATGACCTGTAGTAATTAAGAGAAGTTTAGTGTTCTTGGGTCATTGTTTTAGGACATTAAGTGTTTTAGGATCTCCCGGCTACCGCAGCATTTGAGCCAGCAGACCACAGACAGTTGAACACTCTAAAAGCTCAGTATCATCCCGGTGCCTTAGATGTTTTGCCATGCTGGAGATGTAACCTCTTTTACAACAGATCTAATGTCCACAAATATGGTATTTAGCCTTTTCTTTTTCTCTTAAAACTGAGCCAAACCTTTGAGCACTCTTGAGTCCACCTGCCACTCATGCTCTAAACGAGCGAATCAATACAAAACCACGTGATGACATGTGATCACATGACGCATTGTAATATCAGGTAAAATAGAGGAAACATTAGTTAAGTTTGCACTGCAATGTGTCACCCCGCAATTATGCCTATTAAACCAGTTTAACCCATCTTTTTCTGGCCTGGGTCACAGGGCCGACGGCTGTGTTGGAGAACACAGGATGGAGGCCTAAGTGTGTCCTGGACGGGTGGCAGACAATTGCAAAGCCAGCAGGGGTCACTGTTGCAGCTATCCCTGGATATTGTGACAAAAACAGTACTTATGTTCTGGACAGGAAGAACTTGTATTAGTAATTTATACTTCATATAATTTCAGTCTGATTGCACAAGACAAAGTGGAGCAGTAAAAAGAGAAATCGGGGTTGTACATCAATGTAACAGTGGATTTATGACTAGTCAAAATTTTTCCTTGAGTATTATGACAATGCAGAACAGCAGAGATCAGTTAGAAGTTGTACTAATGCTAATTACACTGGGCAACAAAATGATAAGTTGTTCTTGCTCCACAAACTAAAACAGGTGGACTTTATAATATTTTTATGTTGAATTTGAAACCTTAACCAGAGCGACTTACAGTTGATACAATCTTACAACCCATGCAATTGTGGGTTAAGGACCTTGATCAAGGAGACAGCAGTGGCAGCTTGTCAGAGGGGTTTGATCCCTGGAGCTTCTGGTCTATAGCTTCTGGTCTGCTAGGCCAGCAAAGTGGCAATTACAGTTTACAATTAGTCCATGTTACTTAATCAAAGTTAAGTTGTTATAATACATACAAGTACCAACTTACTTCTAAAACATACAAATGTATTCATATCGTCTTCTACTTGGTCTACTTTCTCACCACCCTCATCATTACTCGGTGTAGGGCTGGACAATTAATCGAAACCAACATTCAGAACCTTTAACCGATGTAATCTTGCCCGTGCCAATTATTTCAGTTTTATATAAAATTCTGTTAATACTTTTCCCACTGTGCACTTTTACGTACTATCGCTCTAAAAACATACTAACGTGTGTAGTCACGTGACTCCGCTCCATATATGAAAATATGACGCCATGTCCTGCTGTAGGGGTTATACAGCACTTTAAATGAGGGGTGAGAAAAAAATGTAGAACAACTCAGAAAAAATGCAGAAAATAAATGAACTGTTTATGCAGGTTTTGGCATTATAATGGTGTATGAGCACAACACTCAAATGCGCAAAATCAAGACACTGCAGTTCTAGCTTGCAAATGACAGGGAACTGCTAATTAAGAGTGGACACTGTTTGCAAGCCAAACCCAACTTGTTCTCTCATGTTTCTGCAGGCCCCTGGTGACTCATTTATCTGGGCTTGTGTTTTCAAAAATTAGCTATTGCACTTCACAAACAATGAGAAAACCTGTGTTTGTTTAGCTTTTTGACAAACACTGGTACTTATATACTACAGGTAATGGCATGAGTATAGCGGAACAAAACCATTATGAGTGATAGAGACATTCTGTTTGGATTTATTATGCAAAAAAAAAAAATTGTGTGTGTGTGTGTGTGAGTGAGAAAATGTTTTTTTTTTTTTTGGGAGGGGGGGCGGTGCTGGTCTTATGAACAAAATCTGTTAGCCAGTGTTACATTTCAGATACTATAGCGGAGTTTTCAATCATTCTAGCTCAATTAAGCCCCTCGTTAGTTAAGTTATCTCCATGATGAAGGCTGGTTGAGGTGTGGATAGGGCACAGGGGTACTGTTATTAGTATCACATACTGTAGATTCAGCACACTGCAGGCCTGGACTCACCATGACGTCTGGGTGCCTGTCGGTTTCAGTTCTTGTGCTGTGGTGGTGCCGGACTGATCCGGACTGGACCTGCTCCTGCTCCGTCTGCTGTGTCACTGTGCTGTGCTCTGAGCTCATGGGCCGCCCGTGCCGCTCTCCACACCGCGCTGCGTCTCCTCACTGGCTCCACGAGCAACAAGCGCTCCCTAAAACTAACCCACTTGACCTTCCCAAAAGCGACCAGCAGCGAAAGCTCTCGACCCGCGTTACGCTTTATTCCTCACCCGCCCTGCTGGTTCTCGGTGCATAGCCGAAACAAGCTTAAAATAGCAGCAGCTCCAAACGCAGCCGTCTCGCACGCTAATTCTCAGTCCCGACACACACTGCGGCCACTGCGCACGCGCGCTCCTCCCTGACAACAGTGTGTGCAACACTCGCATAGCAACCAGTTAAAAAAAAGGAAAAAGTGCACCCTGGGCAACTGTTAGTCATGACACAGCGACTAACAAAGTAACGCTTAGCGCTGGTTACATCAACAATACAGTACAAACAACACTCAGATTAACTCAAGTGACCTTCATCATAAATATAGCCAATCAATCTAGTGTACAACTTTCAAGTTTGGAAAAGGCTACAACATTCATTTCTAAGATTTGTTTTTTTACGCTATAGCATAATTGTAACTGATACGCAGTTATACTGCTTACATGAATATTCATAGCTTGTTATTTCTCATTATAATGTAACTGAGGCATGCTCCCATTTAAAGTTCACTTTGGTGTTGGTCAGCTTTAGTCAACCACAACTGTATTTTGCTCCCTGTCTAAGGCTGGTTCCGACCTTGTGCCCTGTTGCTCGTTGTCTGTTAGTCCCTACAGCGATGAACTGGACTGAGCTGAACTGATCTGGAATGAATGAATGGAATACGCTGCATGGCCAAAAAAAGTCACATTAATATTTCTTTGGACTGGGTTTAGCTTGATTAGAGTGCACGTTTCCTGTGGCATGTATCGACAACCTTATGAAAATCCAATGAAAATCCAATGTGAGTTGCATATATTTTTGATAGAGTTCTTGTACTAATGACAGTCTTAAAGTCTTCACCAGCACATCCCAAAGACTTTCAATGAGGTTAAGGTCAGAATAGCCAATTCATATAGGCCTATAAAACTTCCTCAATCTCCCAGAACCACTCTTTCACAGGCTGAGCCTGATGAATTGTGGCATTGTTGTCCTGGAATGCCCAAGTCATTAGGGAAGACAAAAATCCATTCATGATATCACCTCGAAATTCAGTACAGGTACTCAGCATTCTAATGCCAAGTAGGGTTGCTGAGCCTAGACCTGACTGAAGCAACCTCAGATCATAACACTGCCTCCAGTGGTTGTACAGTGGGCACTATTCACAATGGGTGCAACATTTCATGTGCCTTCCTTTTTACCCTGACACACCCAGTGCCAATTTTTATGCTCCCTAACATAGTCCTTTCTCAGACACAACTAATCATGTCTGTGTGTGACGCAAGACCTGGCCAGAAGACAAACCTCTCAGTGGCATAGACTAGTCCCAGATGCCATTATAATTCAGGTTGACTGTACATTTATACATGTTTCACATTATATACACTGTTTCATGCTCTGGCCTGTACTGATATGCAGTTATTCTGCTTATATGAATATTCATAGCTTGTTATTTCTCATTGTAATGTAACTGAGGGATCCTCTCATTTAAAGTTCACCTTGGCGTTAGTCAACGTTTAAGTAGTCACCCATAACTGTATTTTCCTAATGCCTACACTAAGGAGACATGATCATATCAGTCACCTGACTGAAACCTGGATGGTGACCTGGTGAGAAGAGACTATATGAAAGAAACTATGCTTCTGAAGGACCTGGAGAGATTCTGTATTGATGGCTCAGATTCCTTGCTCTGCATTCTCTAATCTAATCAAGTATTGAAGGAAAAGACTCAGTGCTGTTATATTGACAAGGGGAGGCTGCACAAAGTACTAAAGGTCTGTGTCAATAGCAACATGTTCATGTTGGTGGTTTCCTCACTTAACTGCTTCTTCAGGTCCGTCCACAACATTTATAGTGGCTGATTAGGCCATTCCAAAACATTAACTTTATTCTTCTTTAAGAATTCTTTGGTAGACTACTTGTGTGCTTAGGTCCCTATATTTTTCCTTTAGAATTCTCTGATATAATTCAGAATTCATTGTTCGCATCAATGATGCAGCCGCCTGGCCCAATGCAGCAAAACAAGACCAAACCATTATACTACTACCACCATGTTTCACAGATGGGATAAGGCTCTTATGCTGGAATGCAGTATTTTATTTTCTCCAAACATAACGCTTTTCTTTTAAACCAAAAAGTTCTATTTTGGTCTCATCCGTCCACAAAACATTTTTCCAATAGCCTTCTGGCTTGTCAACATGATCTTTAGCAAACTGCAGATAAGCAGCAATTTTCTTTTTGGACAGTAGTGGCTTTCTCCTTGCAACTCTGCCATGCACACCATTGTTGTTCAGTATTCTTCTGATGGTGGACTCATGAACATTAACAATAGCCAATGTGAGAGAGGCCTTCAGTTCTTTAGAAGTTACCATGTGGTCCTTTGTGACCTCTCTAATTATTGCACACCTTGCTCTTGGAGTGATCTTTGTTGGTCGACCACTCGTGAGGAGGGTAGCAATGGTCTTGAATTTCCTCCATTTGTACACAATATGTCTGATTGTGGATTAGTGGAGTCCAAAGTCTTTAGAGATGGTTTTGTAACCTATTCCAGCCTGATGAGCATCAACAACTCTTTTCCTGAGGTCCTCAGAAATCTTCTTTGTTCGTGCCGTGATACACTTCCACAAACATGTGTTGTGAAGAGCAGACTTTGATAGATCCCTGTTCTTTAAAAAAACAGGGTGCCCACTCACACCTGATTGTCATCCCATTGATTGAAAACACCTGACTCTAATTTCACCTTCAAATTAACTGCTAATCCTAGAGGTTCACATACTTTTGCCACTCACTAAAATGTAATATTGGATGATTTTCCTCAATAAATAAATAAGTATAATATTTTTGTCTCTTTGTTTTACTGGGTTCTCTTATCTACTTGTAGGACTTGTGTGAAAATCTGATGATATTTTAGGTCATATTTATGCAGAAATATAGAAATTCCATAAGGGTTCACAAACTTTCAAGCACCACTGTACCTTACTCCTGAACTATAATGTTAAGAATTCACACATTTAAAAATGTTTCTTTACAGAGCCTTTTTGACAACAGTATATTTTATGGTATGGCCTTTTAGGATGAACTTGGGAGTGTAGTAGGAATTGCCCAGAAACCTATTTGAATCTTATCTTGAAGTTTCAGATATTTAGTATTGCTAAAATACAATTTATGAAATTGGGACCCTCTTTATCAAATTATACACATAAATACCAAAACCACACTAATTAAATACTTTGCATACTTTGCATCTTGCAAAAGCAAACACTAAATTCAAAAGAACACTCCTTGGCAAAAATGGGCCAAACCTAAAATTGCAAAATATTGGGTGTTTAATGGGCTCAACAGCAAATATTTGGTCAGATTTGGTCAAATTCGCACAAATTAAACAAATAGATAAAGTAACTTAGTTTGGGTTAATTTCCTTTATTGTTTCAGTCTTGTGACTAAACTTGCCGATAGCTTTTATAGACAGAAGACGCAATGTTGTTCCATTCAATAGCAATGACTTCAAACAGTTGAAGAATAGTTCAAAGATGTTCGCAAGTCAGTTTATGTTTAATGTCAGACCAGATATTTTCTACAGGGTTTATATCTGCACTCAGACCAGGCATGAGCCCGAGAAACTGAAGCCACTTCTTGGTGGTCTTTGCTTTGTGAGCAGGAGCATTGTCTTATTGAAAAATAACCTGCGATCGTTCCTCTTTAGAAAATAACTTTTCAGTTGTGCGACGCAAGTCTTGCTGTAATGTTTTTTTCCTGTACTCCCAAGCATTAACTGAATTTCCACTGTTAAGCAATGCAACAGTGGTAGCAGCTGAAGAGGTTCCCCACCCCATGACATCTCTACCATGTTGTATTTGTCTCCCTATTTTTGAAAACACACCATGCAACTTAACTGTGATTCATCAGTGCACATGACTGTGCTGAGCCACTCTGAATGAAACTTTCAATACTCTACTAGAGACTTCATTATATCCTTCATCCTTAGAAATCAACGACTTTTTTTTTTTTTTTTACAAAACTCTGCATTAGACCTTTTGGTTAGTAGGTTTGGACAGTTAATGAGTTTTTCCTGTCTTGGACAATTGTAAATTTAAACAGGTGGTCATCTCTGCTTAAAGAGACTTTGGACTGTTGTTTCAAAATGTTGGGACTCACAACTGCATATTGTAGCCATTTGTCAACTCTGGTTCTATTTAAGAGCTGGATCTTAGACTTCAGCTGCATCAAGTGTGGCAGACTACCAACTAATAACTAACTTTTTAAACAAATAAACAAGACATCATGGAAGACTCTGAACACCAAAAGGGTGGCACGGTGGTGCAGTGGTTAGCACGTTCACCTCACAGTTCCAGTGTCCCTTGTCCAATCCCAAACTCTGACTCCGCCTGTGTGGAGTTTGCATGACCTCCCTGTGTAGTCTGGTTTCCTATCACCTTCCAAAGACTTTTGTGTTTTGGTTAACCTTAGTGGGTGTGTGTCCTATGGTGGATTGGCACCCTGTCTAGGCTTTTTTCTACCCTGTGCCATTGGCCAGGCACCGGCTCTCCCGCAACCCTAAGCAAGATTAAGCGGATGAGAAATTGAATGAATAAACACCCAGAGACAAAGGGAGAAAGGGAGAGAGGGAAGGAGAGAGAGAGAGAGAGAGAGAGAGAGAGAGAGAGAGACACACACACACACACACACACACACAGGCCCCACCTGAAATGGTCTCGAGAACCACCACAGTCCAGCCATTTCTTGCTGCAGCTTCATAGCACACTGATTACTGCCACATTCATACCAGTAGTCAAAATTGAACTTAAAATGTGTATTGTGTATCCATGTCAAACCAAACAGACTGGAAAAAACAATTTGATATACAAGACAAGTTTACCAGTCTTTCTTTGCCTTCAAATTTAATACTTCTCACGGTGAAAAACAAAACTTTTCCAGACATTTTATGACCTTAGTTTTTGGAAATTCAATTGCAAACTTTAAATTGCATCATAGCACAATTAATCTTGCTGAATGTTGTGTAGTCAATAACGATATCAGGCATTGCAGATGTTGCAAAAAGTACGGTGTTTGTTGCAATGACCTATGTAGTGACCACGTCCTGTAGGTTTAACCCAGGGTTGTTTACATGGTCAGTCAAAGTGGCCAAAATCTCATCTGTAACAGCTATCCTCCTACTTCTGACTTGTCCTTTCGCCACTCTTCATCCTTTTCCTCCTTGTATATCTTCTCTTCCTCGAAAACCCCCCTTCTTCTAACTGGCCCTCAAAAACTGGAATTGTATATACCAAAAGAGCAAACCTGAATCATATTTATTGTTCAAGCTCTGATTGGTAAGTGATCCAACTAGTTACAAGAATTTTCACATGTGCATTCTGCAGGCACTCTTAGGTCGTTCAGTTTAGATTGATGCGTCTAATATACATAACCACGTTTTAGACTTTCAAACTTTCCGTAATGCAGACAATATGCTTAAAGGAACATGGAAACAATACACACAGATGAATGGTGTGAATGAATATATTCCAATGTAGGTAAACATACAGTAGAGTCTGTCACTGATTATGCTATTTAAAGACCATGTGTTTACATCTCAGTGGGCTGCAGATTGGTCAGTGTGGGAACTGAATTAATAACTTATAAACTGATTACATGTCAGAGAAGCCGAATACAGGTGTGTGCATGTAAGATCTTTTAGGCCTTGGTGGTGCCCGACTGTGATGCCTGTTGGCTGTGCAGTTGCTGGAGCTTCATGTTCATGACTTCAACCACAGCTATAAGGGAGAGAAATTAGATAAAACCATTAGATAATTAGATAAAAAGATAAAGGCAATATGTTAGAGATGAACCGATTGCATTTTCATGACTGATTCAGATTTTTCTATCTTTCTAACAATTGTGCTATATACAGAAAGAGACTATTTAGTTGACCAAGTAGCACTCAAAACACAACGAAAGTTAATGCTTCATCATGAATATGTCAGCAGCAGTTTCAAAAACAAACCAGCTGTGAGCTGTGTTTAAAGCTCCATACACACAGACTGAATTCTGAATTAAAGTTAGAAAAAGAACTGTGTTGTTTGTTTGTGGTTGTTTGCACAACTGTGATC